>BMAO01005407.1:0-111472 GCA_019973975.1 Trichonephila clavata
AATTAAACTTAGTAGTTGATATTCGCGAAACCCATTTTGTAGCGGTTCTCTACTTTACGAAAGGAATCTGCTTATCAAATTTCAAGACTGTACGTCTAACAGTTTAAAAATGGGATAATTGTCTATAACGCCACTTGAGCCCCCGCAACACCACTTCTAGGTCTGTTTTCACAAAACCCATTTTGTAGGGGAATTGCACTCTATGAAAGGAATCTGCTTAGCAAAATTTGAAGACTGTGCGTCCAATTAATTAAAAATGCAAAATATTATCAATAACGCCCCTTGAACCCCGCAACACCACCTAGGGGTCGATTTTCACAAAACACATTTTGCAGTGTATTTCTATCCTATGAGAGGAATCTGCTAACCAAATTTCAAGACTGTGAGTCTAATAGTTTAAAAAAAGAAATAATTATTTATATCTGCCCTTAAACCCCGCAACACCCCTTGGAGGTCAATTTTCTCCAAACCCGTTTTGTAGCGGATATTTACTCCATGAAAGAAACATTCCTACCAATTTTCAAGCAGGTAGGTCAAATAGTTTAAAAACGAAAATATTTATCTCTTACGCCACTTATTCCCCTGCAACGCCACTTAGAGGTCTGTTTTCACAAAACCTTCTTATAGCTGATCTCTACTCTATGAAAGAAATCTCTTTATCAAATACAAAGACTGTGCGTCTAATAGTTTAAAAATGTAAATAATTATCTATAACGCCTCTTAAGTCCCCTCAACGCCACTTGGGGGCAATTTCCACGAAACCCATTTTTAGCGTATCTCTACCCTATGACAGGAATCTGCTTACTAAGTTTCAAGACTGTACATCTAATAACTTAAAAATAGGAATTTATAACGCCCCTTAAACCCCCGCCCCCGCAACACCCCTTAGGGGTCAATTTTTCCAAAACCCATTTTGTAGCGGATATTTACTCCAGGAAAGAAACTTACCTACCAATTTTCAAGCAGGTAGGTGAAGTAGTTTAAAAACGGATATATTTATCTATTACGCCCCTTAATCCCCCGCAACGCCACTTAGAAGTCTGTTTTCACAAAACCCGTTTTGTAACTGATCATTATTCTACGAAAGGAATCTATATATATCAAATTTAAAGACAGTGCATCAAATAGTTTAAAAATGGAAATAATTATCTATAACACCCCCTAAGCCCCTGCAACGCCTCTTGGTTGTCGATTTTCAGCAAACTCATTTTGTAGCGGATCGCTACTCTCTGAAAGGAATCCGCTTACCCAATTTCAAGATTGTACATCAAGTAGTTTAAACATGGAAACAATTATTATTAAAGCCCTTAACCCCCCGTAACGCCCCTTGCGTTTCGAATTTCGGGAAATCCTTTCTTAGCTGATGTCTACTCTATCAAAGGAACATGTCTACCAAATTTCAAGTCTGTAGGTTGAATAGTTCCAGAGATTTCGTGATTAGTCAGTCAGTCAGTCAGTCGCTTTTCTCCTTTATATATATAGATATATTCAGTAATTAAAAATTCAGTATTGCTTGCTGATGTTTTTCATTTTCAATAATACCGAATTTCAGAAGGTATTCAACAAGACTATCAAATAATTTTTTTTATTACCGAAAAATTTGTGATGAAAAGAATTTCTATACAAGAGCCTTGTTTTGTATTTTCTTTCCTCTGACTTTCTCGCTAAGCACACAATACATGATTGATTTACGTAAATGCACCAGAAAGCAAAACTGAAATGTGTGTTCATATTCTAGCTTTGTATGAGCTTTGAATCCCTCTTTGCGTTGAATGATAAGATTTTCTTTGTGTGTGAGACATTTAGTACACTTCAATGAAATGATTGTGAAATGACCCATACCTATAAAAATGAAGAAGCATTAACATTTCAAACATGAATTTCATTTATTAAATGTTTCCCTATTTCTCTCCGACACGAAATTGCCACTTGATTTTTTTTTCGTGCCACTATAAGGCATCACGAGGGCTATTGGAGATGGACTTCGTTATTTTAAGACACGGTCAAGTGACGAAGACGACAACTGAGCTGGCAACCCCTCTCCAAACAGCCCTACCATTGCAAACGGAGGAATTGGGAACGCGACAGATTTAATGTGCATCGTCTCCTCTACACAGCAAGTCTTCATTGGCATAGAACTCGGAATTCACGACTAGAAAACCACGAGATCGTGACCTTAACCACTTCGCTACAGTCGTCTCGAAATTGCCTCAAGCAACAACCAAAACATTCCTGTGAACTAATGAGTACAATACCTGATCAGGCAACCAATATAGGGATCTACATCCACACCACGATAACATGAGAACTTTAATACCTGGCGGATTAAACACTCATCCACTTCTCCAAATGATGAGTTTCTAGGAATATCATGACTCCAACAAGTAATTCGGCTGTAACATTGATGGCAACGTGGTTGATGTATATCTGCTCGGTAAATGTAGCCTGTAAAAAGCATGAAGTTTTTAATTCTTAATTTTTAATTTACGAATTGTTATAAATCAGCTTGTTGGGTGGGGGGTGCTGGTAAGGTGCAGCGCTGTTGAGGTCGCTATTAAGACCGGATCACTCCTGTGACAGGTCACAGTAAGTGTGAGAGAGAGTCCTTTGGAGTGTGCTGGAGCGTCGTAGAATGTAGAAGTGTTTCTCTAGCATTTATGAGGCTTCTTAGCATATCGAGAGTCTCTTGGTTACTCCTTTTGGTGTCTCTTTACAGATCGAATACGTCCCGCCCTTCCAAGCCTCACGTGAGGCATAATCACTTCTGTTTGGACGTGGCCGGGATTACTAATTGTCTATTGGTACTGGTTACCTCTCACGCGGTGGACTCTGAAGCCAGAGATTGGAGTAGGAATTTCACCGGTCACCTCTCTGTTGGATGGATTAAGGAAGGTAAAAGGTTGACTTGCCTTAGAACATAAGCATCGCAGTGTCCGGTTTGGGATATTTTCTCACTCGAAACTCTATGACCGTTGAAATGTCACTAGTTCCCTAAAAGGAAATGGTTCCCTTGGTGGAGACCGCAACATAAAAACATAAAATTTGTATTGTTTACATATTTATTCATTATAATGTGCTAATATCTTATAAAATTCTATATATGTGTCGATCATTCATGAAATTTTACAAAAAGGAGCCACGTTTGTGACGCACTCACTGTCGAAGAGTATGCCGTAAAATCTGGCGTAAAACTCACAAAAAATAACACCGAAATTTGTCCGGGAACGTTACACTCCGGGTATAAAAATGATAGTGTTTAAATAAAGAAAAGAGGAGCAGTATAAAAAATATAAATTGCTTCCTATATTTCGAGATACTTTTTATTTTAAAGGAATGGCATACATATGAACTTAAATGTTGCTCTAGAAGTACACTAATTTTTCAAAAGCCGGGGAATAATACCTCAAATAAATGACTTCAAAACATAAGAGCATTACACACATGCTTTTCAGATTTCTTCGTAAAACAGGAAATATATATATATACGCGTTATACGACGAATATACCTAAAAAAATGCAGCTCGAAAGAATAGGTACGCGTTTTTTTCATATACTCCAGATTTTACAGTAAGTTCCTCCCTCGTTTTTCCAATGATATCCAATCTTGTCTCTTTACTGATTTCTAACGTCACTCTCAAAACAGCAATTTGAAGTCTATTGGCGACAAATCTCATAATTTCAAACCCCAATTTTCCGCCCCCCCCCCAAAAGACCCATGAGAGATCACCCCAATATCCTAACTTTCACACCGTGACTTCTAGAGTCTCGAAAAAGTTAACGTCCATCAGTCTCTCTACACGAGAAGTCTTTAGTGGAATCAGAACTCAAACCCATTTTGATTCTACCAAAACAACACCTATTCTATTCTATGGGTTCCACGTCTTCACTATGAAATGGAATTTAGATGACATGGAAGCCATCTCTCAAATGTTCTCTGACCATGGGTCAAAATTAGTGCAGCGATGTTAATTATTTCTAAGTTAACAATGATGAGGAGTGGAAATTCACTAATAAGTGAGTGTTTAACCGATGTTGCACTTAAACAGGAACGTAGCTATCACCGTATCAATGATACGGGGCCCCTAAGCTACAGGAGCCCCAAATGTGTAAGCAAAACATCGTAAAATATTAACTGAGATGTGGAAGAGCGATGCACTATACCACTCAGCCACTGGGCTTCCCAACGTGATTAAGAGAGTGGAATAATCGTTCATGCACAGTTCACATGTCATTTAACTTCGGTTAAAGTTACAATATTTGTGCGTTTACTAATAATATGTTTGGCCACCGTAAAATTGTCCAAACAAATCAATAATTATCTTGATTTTCCTTTTATTTTTTTTATCTAATTTGAAAAGTTGATACAGAAAAGAAAGTTTGGAAAGCTCTGTTCTTTTTCGTATTAATTAAAAGAGAAATAATTTTTTTTAAAAAAAATGTTATATACGTGCAATATTTTTAGTACAATAGAAAAACAAAATCTTTACATTTTGCTTTAACTCAGGAACATTATTATTTTTGTTGAATAATAGAATCCAGGAAGTGTGAAACCTTTTCAGTAAATGATTAATTTCGATTACTTTTACAACTAGAAAATACTGCATTTCTTCTTTTGCATTTGGAAAATATTCTTAATAATTGCCCAAATATTTACTGGAAAACTTTCCTTCATTTTCTTTACATAAATATAACAAAGAACGCTTTAATAGTTATCTAGAAACACTAAATAATCATTAAGAAAAAATGCCCTCGTTTCTCAATTAACAAACTCATTAATTTTGTTCAAGCATGGAGAAAATTGCTTTCCTTCGGATATGCTCATTTCGCATGAATTAAACTCGTTTCTCTGCGATTTTCGTACCTATAGCTGTCATCTGCCATTTTGTAGCAGTATTGTTCTTTGTTTTGGACGCCAAACGATTTTTTTCTTTCTTTCTTTTTTTTCTTTAAGTGCAATCGCAATGCGCCGTGTCCTTGGATTGCGAATAAAAACGTTCTTTTTTTATTAGGTTTTCGGGATGGAACACAGTTTATGCACGGCGTCACTGATTCAATCATTCGTCAGAGAGTGCCAATAAAACACACGATTAAGCTGCACGTAACCGAACTTTCTAATGCCGTTGCAATTTTTTCGGAACCTTCATTGAAGGAAAAATATTTTAAATTCTTCGTTTTGTACATATTCATATAAATTTATTCGAAATGTTTAAATTCCACAAATTTTTTATTTGATTTGCTTATGTTGAAAATACATATGCTGGAGTTTCAACTAAAATTGCAACATCATGAGGAATTCGTCAGAATCGAATGAAATGTAATCCACCAACGACCTTTACTGTATCAAATTAACGATTTAAAAGAAAAAGCAAACACTCTATTGCATCTGCTTTCCTTCATCCATGGCCGCGGTGGCCGAGTGGTCTAGGCATCGGATCATGGCTAGCGTGTCATGAGTTTGATCCTAGTACCACCAAAGATCCGCCGTGTAGGGGGGCGATGCACGTTAAATCTGTCGAGAGCTCAAACGTCCTCCCGTTGGTGTGGTGTGGTAGTTCGGAGAGGGGGGGTGTCGTCCGCGTCACTTGACCATGGTTCAAAATTACGCGGTCCGTCGCCAAAAGCCCTCGTGTTGCTGATCAGTGCGACGTTAATATTCCCTCACTCACTCATTCCTTCATCCATCAACACCTGTTACTACACCCTCATATCCCTAAACAATTGCTATTTTCTATGATGCATAAAATTAATAGATTTTGAATCTGTACCTAGGGAAGAAATCTAGATTGTGCGCTTGTATCTAATCAAATTTGACTTCATAGTTTAGTTGTTTGAATAGAACACCTTAATTTGTATTTTAAATAATAAAAGTTTAAGATAATCGCATTTATTTTAATTGATAACTTTATTAGTATTTACCATCCTCCTTCGCTGGGTATTTCATGATGTTGCGTGACTATATACTATATTCTTAAGTTATTAATATCTAACATGAATCTTTCGATTGTTTTGAAAAACATTCTTATGTCCTTATCTCTTGATTCAAAAAGAACAGAATTTGAATTTCTAAAACGAAAGTAAAATTATCTTTTACGCCATTGCACCCCCCCCCCCCAAAAAAAGTGCTTACAAAATTTTAAATCTGTAAGAGTAATAGTTTACAAATGGAAATTCTTTTTATCTAGAACAACTCTCCTTAAACCATCCTAGCAACCCTGTGAGTCGATTTCAGTAAAACCCATCATTAGCGGATCTAAACTGAACAAAAGAAACATGCTTACCAAATTTTAGTTTATAGTTCCAAAGATTTCGTGATGAGTGAGTGAATCGTTTTTCTCCCGTACATGTAGATAAGACCTTATCGAAACTTTTAAAAATTACTTCCAATATGAATATTATTCATTTAAAAAAACTTACTATTAATGTTATACCGTTGAAATGTAGTGATAATGGTTAGTAACATGTGCGCCTATAGTAACAATTTGAACTACTTCATATAGATGAATTTGAAATACCATAGGTAAATGGAGTGTAGAAAAATGGCGAAAGGGGAAGTAAGAAGAGTGTTTTTCCAACTCAGGTCTCTTTCTCGTTAATTGACATCGATAAGAAAAAACAAAAAAAGAAGGGGGGGGGGGAAACATGCTACAACATGCGCTTGTTTTAAAATTCAAAAATATCAATGCATCTTTAGGGTGATTGAATGTATAATAGCGGCGAACTTTTTTTGAATCATCACGAGGGCTATTGGCCTCATAATTTTGAACCATGATTAAGTGACGAGGACGACACCTCGATTTGCACCTCTGTCTATGAACTTTCATACTACGTCAGCTTGAGGACTTTGAGCCCCTCTCTACACGGTAGGTCTTCAGTGGCACTAGGACTCGAACTCATGACACGAGCCCGCGACCATGACCACTAGGCTAAAGTTACATTTTATACGTCTTCAAAGAATGCTGTCATAATAATCCTATTGAGGAATTGATGCATTTTCCTAATGCACATATATGAGCGATTAAGTAAACATGCTTTGTATTAATGCAAATCAAGGACAAGCAATATGAAGTTACATATATGTTATTGTTTCTAAGAAGTGAAGTAGCGTTATTGATTATTGAAGAAAAAAAAGTGAAATCCTATAAATGGGCTTTTTTTTTTGTTGTTAAAAATTAACATTGTATGATTTATAAAAAAATATTTGATTTCATGATTTTCACAAATTTTTTGGGAACCTGTATTTGATTTTTGGCTACATATATTACGTAAACCAGGCTTGTCAAACTCATATGATATTTTAGGCCGCAAGTTCTGTTTTATTTTTAGTTGAGGGCTGTATGCTCTTATAACGTTCAAAAAGGTTAATAAATATATTAGAATTAAATGTACGCATTTTGATTAATAATAGCAAAAAAAAAAAAAAAAAAGAGCGAACTCTACTAAATTTATTTTTATTTGTGTCGGTTTGTTATCTTATTACATATTATTGTGTCCCGATATATTAGCCAAGCTATAAAAATATTCGTTGTGGGCCACGAGTTTGACATCCTGAATGTAAAGCCTTTTTGATGCTCAAAATACCGCAAAAAGCTAACCATACGATTTTTTTACAGAAAAGTTAAAAAATTCATGATATGACTATAAAATTAAACTCCTGAATTTTTAATTTTTTTTCTATTATGGGGCTGTGGATAGGTATTTTTACCTTTGCTGACCTAGTACATTCCCCTGGAGCTAGTATCACTTTGTAGTGCGGCACCAATTGCTGCAAGTAATTTTGACGCACAGTTTCCTCCCCAGAGGGAGACACCTGAGCTCTGAAGATACGAAATTTGTGCTTAGGAATTTAATTTTGCCGAAAGCATCCAAGCCAAATGGACTCTCAAGGAATTTTTTACACACCACATAATCATACGACATGGACGGTGTCGATTTTCTGTATCATGAAAATGCGTTGACTAGGGCCGGGGTTGAACCCGCAATCTTAGGAGCAGAAGGCCAGCGACAAACCAACTACGCCACCCAGCCGGTACTCCTACAATTATTGACGTACACAGATGAAATTTGATAAATACAAGTACGTCGAACTACACATAATACAAAAGCTAGTATGGGTTTCAAGATAACGTGATTAATATTCGTAAAATATTTTTTTTTTTTTTTTGTGAATAGTTATTGAAAATTCCTAGAAAAATATATAAAATCTGAATTCAAATCTGCTAAAAAAATATTGCTTTGATTTCAAAATGCATGCTGACTTTTGTCACGTGTTTTAATAACAATAGTTAGAAAAATATCTAAGCATTTGGTACAATAGAAAAAACAATTCTTTAGAATTTGCAATGAAAATAAACTAACTTTTTATTACTTTGTAAGATAAATCAGTTTAAAGGTTTCATTTGTCATTGAGATATGAATAAAAACGAATATAAAAGTTGTCATAACTCTGGGTTTTTTAAACTTAGAGGTTCTGAATTTTGCGAGATTATAGGAAAATGTATAAAAAAGAATTTAGGAGGAAAAAATTTGATATTTTGACCAAATTTCGTCAATTGAATTATATTGTATCCTCTTGAATTTTTTGGGATGACTATAAGAGGAGTCAGTTTCCTGCGCTCCAGATCTTGAGTCATTTAAAAGACCGTCTCTAGTAGGTATTGTAGGTATTAAAATGTTTTAATACTTTTCTTATGTCAATATATATTGCTGGTTCTTAATTGTAATATTTATCAAAAATCAATTTATACATAAAATCTTTATTTGAAAAATGAAATCTGTTTCCTTTGTTTATACAAAACTTGTATTTTATTCTATATTTTTAGTTAAAACTCTCCTCTCCATTCATTAAAGATGTCCTTGATGAACTAAAAGTATTTCTCCTGTACATTGTTTTGAGCATAAAAGAGTATTTTGATGTTTATTTCATATACTTAAGTTGTGAATCAAGTTTCTTTCTATCTGAGAACCTTAATAAAACTTAATTCGAAGAGCAATCAAAGATCTCGTTTAACGCAGCAACAATTGAAGTAATAATAATCGAAAAATACTTCCTGATTAACGGCTTCCTTTTCATACTTAAAACTATTTTAAGTTATAACCTTTCTTTTAACTTTACTTTTTAAGATTTTGATTTGTTTATTATTTCCAGTAAAGTATTCTACCGTTCACACGAACTTTGCTGTTTTTAACGCATGCACCAAGAAAAGAAAATCAATGTTTTATTATTCGTGCCAATTGATTTGAGACATTTTTTTTTTTTACAAAAAGGTTCCCGTTTACGTGATCGCGTACATTCGTTCTATTCTGACATTCTGTAGGGAATTATATATATATACAGTCGACTCTCGATGATTCATACCTTCGATAATACGAACCTCTCGCTAATTTGAAATATATGCTCGGTCCCTAGAAAAACGCTTGATATTTCAAACTAAAACAATACGTTTAGATACACTCAATATTTCGAAGTAAAATATGTGGCTGGCCAGACTACAACACGCTATAATTCGAAGGTTTCTTATGAAACTATTGACTATCATGTACAGTCCTGTAGCAAACAGGTTGGAGCTTATCAGTTTTGTGTTCTATTGTCTCTGCGTGTCTCCCTGTAACGTAGACTCCTTTGATGACCATTTGTCCGCTACCCCTTCTTGGTGTATTCCAATTCCTGAGGCGAAAAGTCACTTTTATTGTTTTCATTGCTTTAAGTGGACAATAGACCAATCGCACCTGTTTTCAGCCGTCCATATATTTCCTTTAACACGTGGCCTTGCTACAGATGTCTTCAGAAAAAATTGTCCGCTAGTGTGAAGAAGAGATGCGTAGGATTGTGTATAAATGCATTATTTTAATAGAGGACTTATTTTTTGTAAAATATTTATACTATATAATATGTACTCTTTAAAAATATTTTAAAATAATTTTTACATATGTACAAGTGTAGTTTTATTACATAGTTTCAAATTTAAATATGTTAGTAATGCGTTTTTTTCCTTATGTATTTTAGGAATTTTTTCTACCCTCTTGATAATTCGAAGTTTTTCGTTGGTCCCTCCAACTTCGAATTATCGAGAGTCGACTGTATATGTAACATAAAATGCGATGGTTGTACAATAATACTCCTAACTTACGCGATTGGGGGGACTGAGTGATGTGGCCGTGGTGAGTGAGTGAATATTAACGTCCCACTGTTCAGCTACACGAGGGCTTTTGGGGACGGTCCGCGTAATTTTGAACCATGGTCAAGTGACGCGGACGACACCATGTGGCCGTGGTAGCCTTGTGGTCAAGGTAACGGACTCGTCGCCGGCGTGTCATGAGTTCGAGCCTAGTACAGCTGAAGACCCACCATGTAGGGGAGCGATGCACGTGAAATCTGTTGAGAGCTCAAACGTCCTCCCGTGGTGTGATGTGGAATTTAGGAGAGGGGAGTGCCAGCTCAGGTGTTGTCCTGGTCACTTGACCATGGTTCAGAATCAAGAGGGCCGTCGTCAAAAGCCCTCGTGTAGCTGAATAGCGCAACGTTAGTATTCACTCACTCGGGACTGAGTGATAACCGCGTAAGTCGGGGTATAATTTCACATGTAAATATATATAAGGTCTTTTTTTTTAAAGTTAAGGCCGGAGACGAAAGAGGAAAATAATAATTTAGGGGGGAAATATGTTTAGTAAAATCCTAAATAACATAAATGCAAAATCGCAAACGGAAGTTATTTTGATGTAGCAGGTTTCACATAAGGTCTAACAAGTATAGTTTGCCGGCTCAAAAAAAACAACAACATTTTTTTCGTTCCTCAAAATTTTCTTATAGCATACTAATAATTTTTTTTATTCCTTGTTTTGTTGAAAAAAATACACTCCTCACACACATTGGAGTATATATTTTCTAAAATTTTTTTTTATCTTTTTTCAATTAAACTGAGACCTTATATATATTTACGGTTGGGAACTTCTGTAGTGTTCCCAACCGTCATTCGGTCTTCTGAATGAAATAGGTCTAAAGACTCAAGTACTTCAATGTCTTGTTTATTCATTTCTATAAACTCATTAATAGTGGGATTTCAGCAATTGTTGAACATCATCACAATCCACTTCTGAACCTTTTTGTTTTATTGCGAACATTTGTAAACCCCGTGCACCACACAATTTATCACAAGAGGGCTTACAACACAAAGAAGAGAAAGGATTACAACACAAACATCCATGCCTTCTCCAGGATTCGAACCCAGTCCCTACGGCACCGCAGTCAGCTTCACTGACCCCTATACCGGATGGGCGGCTCTGAATTTCTTTGCCTGGTAAAATAGACTACTTCTTCAATCAAATTGCCAATTTTATGAAGCTCTGGCGAGGATTCCACCAGAGTTTTAATGACGGGAAAGAAAAGAAGAAAAAAAAACGAATCGATGGGATTTAAAAATCGCGTAAGTCGAGGTATTACTGTATTAATAAAATAAATACCTCTTCAGTGAGTGAGCGAATATTAACGTCGCACTGTTCATCTACACTAGGGCTTTTAGCGACGGACCGCGTCATTTTGAACCATGGTCAAATGACACGGACGACACCTGAGCTGGCACCCTCCTCTCCTAACTACCACACCACACCGCACCAACGGGAGGACGTTTGATCTCTGGACAGATTTAACGTGCATCGCGCCCCTACACGGCGGGTCTTCAGTGGTTCTGGGCTCGAACTCATTCCACGCTAGCCATGATCGGATACCTTGACCACTTGACTACCGCTCTGCCACAAAATACCTCTTCAGAAATATAATTATAAGACTCACGGAATGAACACAGTATATTAATGATAATTACATATTGAACCAATGGAAGATGTTAAATAATCTCTCCGCCAATTTTGTCCAGAAATAAAGCATAGCAAAATATTTAAATTAAACACAAGGTAATTCTTTTTGCACTGAATCAAACGCATAAACGAGTCAGCATCTTCCTACAGGAACTGCACTTCACGATTTCCTCATACTCACGCGTCCATTTCAACACAAATACTACTTTTTAAACGATTAACTATTCTTGCCTAGGGTTGAAATCTCAGACCGAACAACTTTCTTCCCATTTCTGAGAATTCCGATGTGGTTTCTCAGCGGAGCGAGGCAAGATGAGGGAGGGTCCCGTGGCTGTGACCTTGAAAACAAAGAAGTCATTCCTTCTTTTGAAACCCCATTATTAGACGTGTCCACCGGTCGTTGAGTTGCAGGAAAAAGTTACTGGCCCATCGCTAATGATGCGTTCGGTTTTCATTCATTCGTCGATTTGCATGTGCTGGTCCTGCCTATTGTAAACCCGGTTTTGAGGAGGAAACTATTGAGTTACGTTTGAGCGTGGCCGTGCTTCAGTTTTTTCTTCATCTTTTCAGAGGATTTATTTCATTCGTATATATTATCAATGCCATTTTTCTTCTTCTGAGTACGGGATGAAATAGTTTCATAAGTTTGCACAAATATCAGACACGGTTTGTTTTCAAGGTTTGCACAATGAAACTAGTTTTTTTTTTTTTTTTTTTTTTTTTTTTTTTTGTGACGACCGGTCTACGTGCTGTAAAAATTTAATATAGAGATACGTATGTTTTATTTCTGTCTTGAAGTGTGTTTAGATCAGGGGTGGCCAGCCCAAACAACCTTGCGGGCCACTTCAAAAAAACATTATTCCCGCGGGTCGCATATAAAAATATATATCTTTATATTATATTTGTATATCCATTACAAACACTTATTTAAAACGGAATGAAAATTATCATTATTGTTCTCATTATTTTTCATGTATACAAACATAGATAATTTAATAACAATGATGCAATTTTCAAATATGCCTAGCTCTAACAACAAGCTGAGTGATAAAGTTACGGGAATCGAGCGTAATGCTAAGGGGGTCGCTGCAATGCAATACTTGCGGCCGCGGTGGCCGAGTGGTCTAGGCATCGGATCATGGCTAGCATGTCATGGGCTCGATCCTAGTACCACTAAAGATCCGCCGTGTGGGTTCACGATGCACGTTAAATCTGTCGAGAGCTTAAACGTCCTCCCATTGGTGTGGTGTGGTAGTTAGGAGAGGGGTGCCAGCTCAGGTGTCGTCCGCGTCACTTGGCCATGGTTCAAAATTATGCGGACCGTCACCAAAAGCCCTCGTGTTGCTAATCAGTGCGACGTTAATATTCACTCACGCAATGCAATACTGTTTACTTCTAAGTATGTATAAAAACCGAAGTAATGCAATAAAATAAAAACTGTTACGGGAAATATTTGCTACAAAACACTACACTAAAAAAAATATTGCACAAAATAATCGTATTTTGTAAAGCTGTAATGAATCTCGCGGGCCGCAAAATAATTCAAGGTGGGCCGCATACGGCCCCCGGACTGCGGGTTGGCCACCCCTTCTATAGATGTTTCAGTCGAGTTGAAGGTTAGAGTTTTGTTTCAATTTAGTAAGTGTTTATTAACGTCTCACTAAAAAGCAACACGAGAGCTATTGGCGACGGACCTCGTAATTTTGAATCATGGCCAAGGGACGAGGACTTTATTAAAGCTCTCAACTACCTTTCCGAACTTCCATACTTTCCACAAGAGGATTGTGAGTCACGGCGGATTTCACATACATCATCAGGGACGTCTTGAGGCCTTGGGCCCTACACAAAAGTAGGCCCTTGGCCCCAGTAGAAATGTAGGTCCTAGGCCCCAACAGAAATGTAGGCCCCACCAATGACCCTTAAATATAGACAGTATATAGAATACGTTGCCAAATACTCGTACAAACAATAACCCGAAATAAATGTGCATGCCTTACAATTGCACAAACTACCTTCTGACTGAATAAGTAATAATGGTGTATGGTGGTAGACTTAGATTTATTCAGGGACGACGGTCATCACATGTAGCCAGGTGACATGTCGTCCGAAATTCCCAGTTTTTCGGAGAATACAACCGGAAGTCAGGGGTGTTTTAAGACTTCTTGAGCCCCTGGGCCCCTACGCAAAAGCAGACTCCACATATGACCTTTCAAACTAGACAGTACTCAGCATACGTTTTTAAAAACTCGCATAAACAATAACCTGAAACAAATAAATATGTATGATTTAGAATCGCACACACACACAAGGAGGCTGGACCGACTGCCGTGTTTTAACTGAAAGAATAATAAATGGTGTATGGTGATAAGCCTTGTCCTATACATGGACGACGGTCATCACTTGTAGCCAGGGGACATATCGTTCGAAATTCCCAGTTTTTTTGGAAAATACTACCAGAAATAACATTCGATCGTTTAAATGAGAGGTTTTATTAAGGCTGCGTCGAGAACGAGACGAGGCTCAATTGTAGCCAAGGCCCTGGGACCAGGCCTAGTTGGCCCATGCTTTAAGACGTCCCTGTACATCATCCATTCTACACTGCAGGTCTTCAGAGACACTCGGCTCGAATCCGTGACCACGACCACTAGGTTACTTCGACCTATTGGTTGCACAGAAGATCAGCTGTGTAGGAGGTTGCTGCATGTTAAATTTGCCGGAATTCAAAATCCTCATTTTTGGCGGGATGGGAAAAATATGGGAGTGGGAACGTTTTTAAACTCTTTGAGGCCTTAGCCCCAGAGAAATCTTAAGATTTCCCAGATCCTAAAACGCCCCTATTCAAAAGTAGGCCTACCCGAGATCTTTAAAAGTATACAGAAGCCTGCATTGTCAAATACTCGTTCAAGTGGTCATTTGAAACAAATAAGTGTGCATGACTCACAATCTCAAAAACCTAGGCCCAAACCGGGTTGACCAATGGCCGCATTTCGACTAAATGAAATGAATGATTGTTAATGGTAGTAGGCTTAGGCCTATACATAGACAGCAACCATCACATAATAATGCAATCTTCACTGGTGTAGCTAGTCCTGAGGGGGCCCTGTATCAAAATTCCTTGGAGGGCCCTTTTTTTTAAAAGGGGAGCTTTGTTAATGGGACTACTGATAACAGATTACAATTTTTTGCCCATATATGGCGGGGCCCCTGTAGCTTGAGGGCCCCGTATCATTGATATGGCTGATATGATTGTTTATGGTATTAGGTTTAGGCCTAGACATGGTCAATGGGAATCACTTAGTACAGTCTTACCACTTTTGCCAGTTGACATGTAGTTTGAAATTCCCTGTTTTATGGAGAATATGTACTGGAATAATATTTTGACCATTAAAATTATCTGGACCGTGATCTTATTAAGAATCAGTCGCGAACGAAACGAGTCCCCCACCGAGGGTGAGGCCCATGCCCTGTATGAGAATAAGGGGCCCATCCATGTGTCACCTGACTATTGTTCAAAATTGCAAGGTCCATCACTAGTAACGCCTTTGACTCTAGTGCCGCATTAATGAATTATTAATTTACAATGGCGGTTAAAGTCAATATATGATATCTGATAAATAAATTTGTTTTTCTGGTATATCAAATTATTTCATTAAAAATAAGATAATTTTTTTTCTAATTAATATAAAATTTTAAGAAACTGAATGAGATATATGTGTATTTCAGAGATATAGGGAAAAGTACTCTTTCTCTTGATCATTTACCAGAAATTGTTTCACAGGTGTAAAAAAGCCATTATGATGAAATAATTTTTAAGTGAAATGATGCCTTCAATTCCATATCTGATACATACGTGGTGATCTCCGATAACTTCGAATGACACGTATTTTTACTTTAGAGTTACGTTTCTTTATACATGAAATGCCTCTTACCTTATCTCTCATAACAATACCTGTTCTCTTACATAATGTTTCATTGTTTTAAATTTTTATTGATTTATGCCTTTTTTCATTCCAAGGTACTTGAAAAACTATTTTAAAATATACCTCAACATAATAAAACCCAGTTAGATTATAACATTTCTATTATTATACAGAAGTTGTAAGCAACTGTTTCGTCGTCATATTATCGAAATTAAGATGATCATAACTGATGAAAACAGCTTAGCTTCAGAAGAGCACTGATAAACATAATTCACTCTAATCGAGATTGTTTATCTTCTTTTTTATAATTAGAACTTGAAAAACAAAACTATATATGTTTCGATTCGGCTGGTTGTCATGGAGCCTAGTGGTCATGGTCACGGACTCGGAGCTGATGTACCATGAGTTCGAGCCTATGGGCCGTGTAGAGGGGCTGATGTACGTTAAAGCTATAGTAGCTCGAAGAGTCCTCCCGTTGGTGTGATGTGGAGTAAAAGTTTGAAGAGGGGTGGGGTAGCTCAGGTGTCGTTTTCGTCACTTGACCATGATTCGAAATTATGAGATCCGTCTCCAATAGCCCTCTAGTTGCCTTATAGTGCGACGTTAATAAGTATTAACTCGCAATAATTAGCTGAAATATCGTTCTCTTCGCTTTAAGACGACATGGTACCCAAAAAATCATAGAACTTTTTTTATTTGTTTATATGATACCTCGAATCATTATAAACATGCATGCAAAATTTCAAAGCTTTATCCGTATTTTTTATTAAGTTATGGAACAATTTTTAATGCTGGACAGCAGACTAAACAAAACTGCCACGCACACTTTTCCGATCATCTGCTAGAAAAGTTCCTGATACAAATGAATTAATTATTTTTCTACCGCGCGCACATGAGACTAACATACGTAGAATTACATATGCAGTAAAAAATCATTTCAAGAAAGGATTGTGTAATTCATGCAAAAATTTTAGTTTGTGTATTGTTTATTGAGAAGACCAAATGGATTTGGTCAAAATTTATAAGTTGTGCGAGCTTTTTATTTTATTATTATGAATGAAATTAAAACTTCAAAATGAATTCTCCCAAAGCACAAATACTAAATCTCATTTTCATTACTCAGATAATTGAAAATCTAATTCGCAGGAGTAGCAAAACTCTCCTATTTTTATATATTGTTTTCGGTTATATATATATCCCATGTATGTGAAATTCAACACAATTACTATTAAAATATTTTAAGATATTTACTTGCACAGATCCAGTTCTTTTGTTTTCATCCGTGTGCAATATTTAACATGCGAAGGCTTTTAAAATCATGGAAATAAAAAAATAAAGGCATAATCATCTTTTGTACTTAATTTGTAAAATTGAGCATGTGGAATTAGCTCTGAGGTGTGTGTATTTATTTTTTTATTATTAAGGTAAGTGTTTTATGAAATATTGATCTTTCATTTGTTTTCTTCTATACAATCATTATGCCAGTATACTGTTTAATTGTTTCACATTTTTGCAATTTCTCGTGGTAAGCAGTTTTAAATAAGCTAATTAACATTTCATAAAAGTTTCAGACTATTCGATGAATATTGTATCATGCTATTCATGGAATGAAAACTTCAGACTGATATTTCTCCATGTTGAATTTTTGATCATATACTATCATTCAAAACCCTAAGGCTTTTTTGATAATTAAAGTAGAGATGTGAAATTTTTTGTAAATGTTCTAAAATGTATATTTTGTGAAACTGTGCATGGAATTAGCTCTAAGATACGTAATAATTTTCTTAAAAAAATTTCAAAATCAAAATTGTTGCTTTTTCGAAAAATTTTGTATGTTTCACAACGAAAAAATTAAATATAAAATTAATGAGTTTCAGCATGAAAAAAACCATGTACCATTTTTTGCAGTATCTTATAAGGTACTTTGAAAAAAATTTTCGAAAGAAAATATAGGTATTTAAAAAAGCCTTTGGGATTTATACACTTGCCTCCGAAAGTCTGCGTACAGGTAAAGTCTGCGTACAGGAAAGTCTGCGTAATGATGTTACGTGTTTATGCTATAATTACAATGAAAATCTCGCTGCAGAAAATCAACATTGTTGTCAGGGATTCTTCAAAATTTCCTTATTCAAACAGCAGTAAAGCATTTCATCTTAAAAAGAAAAAAAAAGGGTGACCACTAAATAATCATCAACCATCCGCGCCAAAAGTCTGCGTACACTTACAAAATAGAGCTTTTAAAGACCTTTCAGTGTAAAATTATTGCACTAAATCATGTTCTTAAGTAATAATAAGCTTATTTTACGATTTATTTACGATTTGAGATTTGAAAAATTTGTGGTTCCATGGCAAGCGACAGAATAGAGACCGATATATTATTGAAAGAAAAATCATCAGAAATCTTCAGAAAAGGGGACATTTTTAAAGAAATTGGTGAAATTGTTAATAGGAGACATTCATTGATTCAAAAAGTACTCATCACCTAAAATTTTAACCTCCACGCCAAGATCCGGCATTCTGTCTACAGTGTCACCTCGAGAATCTTGCTTTGTAATACGCTCTATGAAAATAAATACAAGACTAAAAGCTTCACAAATAGCCAAAAGTGTGGCATTAAATAGCAAAAATATGTGACTTTCACCACAATTCGAAGGGAACTGAAAAAGGATGACTATCATGGTTGAGTTGCACTCAAGAAATCATTTATCTCTTGAGTGAAAAGAGCTAAAAAACTTCTAAATAGGACACATAATTATTCGAAAAATGTAATATATTCACACAATTGAAAGTTTTTTTTTTTTTTTTTTTTTTTCAATTTGGTATCAAAAAGATAAAAAAATATGCCTGCAAAAATTCCTGGACAGGTCTTAAGAAAGAGAATCCTTTTTCGACTATCAAACATGGAGAAGGAGGCATAATGTTTGGGGATGCATTGGAAGTCTTTCGGCTAGTAATCCGGTATTTATTGAATCAACAATGTACAAAATTCATTACTTTTACTTATTGAAGTAAAATATCAAGGAAAGGGCCGAGAAATTTTCGGTGAGTGATGACTTTTACTTTCGGCGGCATAAAGGTACCTAGCAAATGACTCCCATTGTGAAGCCATGGCTGTGCTGACATGTCCCAAACCAATCCCGCAGGCCATCCTAGTCCCCAAACCTAAGCCCAATACAGCATTTATGGGATTTTCTCGAGTGAATAATCATGGAAAACGTAATAACATCCATGGAAATGCTCAAATCTGTCATAGTAAAAGAATGGAACAAAATATCTATGGATGAGGCAACTAAGTTAGTTAAATCACTGCCAAATATGACGAGAGAGTTATAGAAAGGTCGAAATAGTTTAAAAAGTATTAACTTTTAGTTACAATCTATTATTGTAAAGGTTTTTTCCCAGTGTACGCAGACTTTTGGGGCACACGATTTGTGTCGTTCTGAAGTTAAAAATATTTGTATTATTTTATATAATATTCAGGTGATTGTTGCTTATACTATTTGAATTAACAACGTTAGACGTATCAATAATAAATAGTATTAATCTGAGAGACTTCATTTAATTAGCCATTGTTGCATGAATATAAAAGACGATCGCCTGTACGCAGACTTTCGGAGGCAAGTGTATATATAAAGAACGTTAAAAATCTTTAAAAAATTTAAATTTTACAAACATTTTACAACAAATTTGAAATCTTTTTTATGGAATTATTATTTAATAATGACCTGTATTAAATACAATTAAAACCAAATTTCAAAAGTTAAAAATAAAAAAAAATTGCAAAGTAGGTTCCCAGTCACCTTATGACCTTATAACAATTTGTTCCTCATCATACCTTTAAAAATGTTCTTCGATAGATTTTTTAAGATCATGTAAGGTACAATTTGTTTTACCGAGCAAAATCGTACTGTCACCTTCATGGGGGGCTCAAAGCTTAGTCTAACGACAGGCGTAAAATTCTAGTCCTTAGCCGCAATGAATTTCGTGGACCTTGATCTGTTATTACTGTCGATCAGGTGGCGTAAGCAACAACAACAACAACACAATTTGTTTTATGTATATTTTTTAACACGCTTATTATTTAAATAGTTTTCTAACTCTCCGTAAACGTGTATGAAGCAGATAATTTGTGGTTTGTATTTTCACTCTCATTTTCTTCTCACCAACCATTATAGCTACTCTGGACGAGTGGTCAGGGTTTCTAATTTGTAGACTGTGTTGTCCTATTGCGTAGTTTAGAATCCTGGTGCAACTGAAGTCTCGCTCTGTAAGAGGCATGATGCACGCTAAATCTGTTGGGACTCAGAGTCTTCCCGCTGATTTGGTGTAGAACAGTATTTCTCAAACCTTTTACATATGTGTACCCATTCTATAATTTTTGTAACGCTGAGTACCCTCGTAAAAAAATGGATGTGTTTTAATATAACAATCAAAATATTACATATTTCTTCTTTTTTTTTTGCGACATACACAAAATACCGTAAAATCCGGCTTCTAACGCGCACTTTGAACACAAAAAATAATATCAAAGTTTACGGGTGCCTGTTATACGCCGGGTATAAAAATGATGACTTTAAAAATAAAAAGACATGAGCATTAAAAATAATTAGATTTCTACATGTATCAAAATACTGCTTATTTAAAAGAGAAATGAAACACCTTATGAACGTAAAGAGTTGTAATTTTAGATGTATACTATTTTTTCAAAAGTCTGAGATAATACTTCGAATAGATGACCTCAAAACCTACGGAAATCAAAGCATACGTATATTTCAAGTTTCTTCTTAAAAAATGGGGTGCGCGTTTTACGGTGAATGTACCTTAAAATTAAAAAAATACAGTTGGAAAGTATAGGGGCGCGTTGTAAGCCGGATTTTACGGTTATAAAAAACGAGGGATAAAATTATTGATGTGTAACATCTTTCCTCTCGATTGCTGGAGATTTGTGGGAGTGATTTCGTGAAAAGGGACGGAAATGCGTAACAGGAAGTTGGGGAAGCGTGCGTTATTCAGTGAAGTTCTGTTTTTCCTCCTTCATTCGGGAGGGGCTCCACCCCCTGCGGTCTAGACAGTGGGATCTTTGTTTTTGTTTTCTAACTTTAGGATCAGAGAAGAAGCTAAGTCCTTTAGGCAGAGACGTGGTTAGACAATGACGAACGTGTTTCGATACCTAACTTCGATTGCTGCGTACAAGTTAAGGGACCGCGCCACAGAGCAGCTGGTGTTGCGATCTATCGTAAGCAGAACAACTCACATGTTGTGGCTCGACATATGGATATTACTTATCGTCAAACAAGGGGACTGGGTATTTTTAGTCAAGATATTGGGGACATAGGTGCGGCAAAATGCTTATTTGAAAATGGACAAACAGAGTGATTTCGGCGGTCGTATACATTTCTCCGAATCAAACGGTTCAAAAAATTAAAGATTTCCTGCATTTTTTACTTTTACCACATATCGAAGGTGGTTCTGCTCTTTTAAAAAAAACTATCACTCGCTTCCCTGAGTTTGAGTGGTGATTTTAAAGCTAACTTCAGTTTGCTAGAAGCCGAGCCACTCATAGCTTTTTTGAATGATGAACTCAAGCTCGAAATGAACACAAATCGATATGTTTCGACAACTAACAGTGGTACTGTTATTGGCGCTATTTTTCAACGGTTTTTAAATACTTTGAAAACACAAGTATATGTGTCATATTTTAGTTATAAATTATCATTACCGCTCTTCCTCAAATTGAACAAAAATAATTATTTTTGATAAAAAAATTGCATTACGCCTTGTGTCAATTAAATAAAATTTTCATTAAAGATATAATTATTTCATAGAAAATTATTTCTAGTCATACTCGATTCATTTTTTTCAGTATTTAAGTTGCTATTGCGAATTTACCACGATAACATGTCAGATGTTACACATCATATGCGACAACTGTAAGGCTCGTTTCTTTGTTTTAATAACAAGTACTTTTTCAAAATAAAATATAAATAAAGTTTATAAAATGAATAACATTTATTTGGATTAATATGAAGTATGAAATTGTTTGTGCCGAGATGACATATCGTTATAATTTGGTTCCCGGGTTGTTAATTTAAAACTGAGATGTGATTCCACGTCCAATAGTCTGTTCCTTTTTTCGACTTAATGTTTACAAATGCTGAAAAAACAACTTCACATAAATATGAAGTTAGAAAAGGCTTTTTTTTCCTAATGGGGCTGTGAACATTGGTGTTTTAACTTTTGCAGATCTGGTACATTCCCCAGGAGCTGGTATCACTTTTTAGTGCGGCACCATATTGGCGATACCAATTACAGCAAGTAATTTTGACACCTAGTTTCCTCCCCAGAGGGAGGTACCTGAGCTCTTGACGATGCAAACCTGTACTAGGATTTAATTTTGCCTAGAGCACCCAAGCCAAACAGACACTCTAGGGAAATTTTACATGCCGTATAATCATACGATATGGCCGCTGTCGATTTTCTGCATCATGAAAATCCCCCGCCTTGAGCCGGGTTCGAACCCGCAACCTTGGGTGTAGAAGTCCAGCGAAAAACCAAACATGCCACTCAATTGACAGTTGGAAAAAGCAAGATGTATTTGAGAACTTTTTCTGTTAAAACCGGATGCACATGTTGCATTTGTAACAGTAGCGTAAAGGTGAATGTTAGGGACCTCCTGCAAAGTCAGGTTTTAGGCCCCAAACCGGACCTTACAAAAAGTACATACTTGGCATCAGTCAGGCTTTGGGCCCCCTAGAATCTTGCCTCCACCGCGATGTGGGGGTTATCGTTACGCCACTTATTTGTAACCAGAATTATTTTAAAAAAGTACACTATTTTTTTATGTATATATTTCAAGAGTTCGCCTGAATCAAATTCCAACAATTGCTTTTCTTTCACATACGACTTATCTTCTGGCATGGATGTTGCGTTAATGTTTTGACTCTTGAGAACGTAGGATTAGGTGTAGCTAATGACGGTGCAACGCGTACCCCCCCCCCCTTAAACTCTTGGCGTAACCCTGAAGGTAAGCGTGCCCATTTCGGAAACACTTGTGTAGAAGATGGGAAAGTAGCTTGCCATCTCACGTGCTATCTACGTCCTTTGATCTAAACTCAAAATTAAGGGATTTGTCGCCAATAGCTCTTGTGGTGCTTCGTTCATTAGAAAATCAAATCGAATTAAATTTTAGCAAAAAGGTTTTCCCCCGCATGAAGTATGTTTCATCATGCATCGTTACACAATATTTGGGTTTTTTTGTGAAATATAATTAAGAATTCTTCATTTACTGAATTTTTTAAAAATTTTTAAGTTTACAGTGTTGGCAAGCGAACATGCAATCCACATTCAAATGAGTTCCAGAATTGTGACAGTTTTCTTTTAGAGAAAAAATATCGCGTTTGTGCCCTCTGTTTTTTTTTTTATTTCAAGCAATTATACTAAAAAATTTTCTTAGCCAGCCACTCGATTTTTGATTTATCAATTAGCATTTCATTCCTGGCAATTTTGTCTCCTTATTAATAAAAAGAAGACACCCCATTAAAATTAATTTGCGGTTTCTTCCATTTAGCATGTTAACATAGTTATTCTTTCTCAAAAGCATTTACCTCAGTAATCCTGTTCGGAGTGGAAGTAGCAATTATTTCCTCGTGGTTTTTCTTAATTTGTTTTTGAAATTATTGCTTATTTTCGGTCAAACTTTCCCCACGACAGTGACATCTAGCAGAAATAAAATTAAATATGCTTTTGCAATCTGTGTGTTTTAGTGAGGAAGATTTTCTTGTTTTCCAGTCCATGTTTTGAAAGGCGAAGGAAGTGGTTTAAACTTGAATCATCACCATAAAAAACAAGTTTTAGCTTATTTAAATTAATATCGCACTGAATTAATTATTGATGCCGTAATTCTGAGACAGATCACGTGATGAAAACATCAGATGTCACTTTATTCGTTGTCAACTAAGCTTAAGAGTACTTCTCCACCCTTAACTGATTTCTTTTTTTTATATTGATAACTGAAATGTACTACCTTGCAAAAACGTAACCACGGTTAAATTTTTAACATCAGGGGCGTTTTGTCTCCGGGAAATTTTTAAAATATTCGAATTATTTTATGCTTAAAAGAGATTGCTATGACTCAAAATGATTGTATTAGTTTCATTATTACAACAGGAAGTGTGTATGTTGACCAGATACGTCTTAAAACTTCTTGAGGTCCTGGGCCTCTACGCAAAAAGTACGCCCCATCTATGACCCTTAAAAGTAAACGTACTTATCATACGAGTTGTCAAATATTCTTACAAACAATAACCTAAAACAAATAAATGTTTACAATCGCTTAAACTGGCTCGACCGACTGCCGGCATGCCGACTGTCACATGTAGATGTAGCCAGTTGACACATCGTCCAAATTTCCTGTTTTTTGGAGAATACAACCGGAAATTCCATTCGACTGCTGAAATTATACGAATCATGATTTCATTGATGCTGAATCAAGAACAAGACGATGTCTCCATTGTTATCGAGGCTCTGAACCCGGGCCCAGTTGGTCTATGCCTTAAGACGTCCCTAATGTTTATTGCAGTCTCAAATTATCCTTAATAAACGTTTTTTTAACATTTATAAATCTCGTGCACCACGCAATGTATCACACGGAAGCATATAACACAAACTGAAGAAAGGATCACAACACACACATCCATGCCTTCTCCGGGATTCGAACTCAGTCCCTACGGCACCGCAGTCAGCTTCACTGACCACTATACCGGATGGGCGGCTTAATAAACGTTTGTCTCCCTGTTTTCGCCATGCTTTTGTTTTTGGTATATCCTCGTTTACAGTCGTATTTGCCATTGCCAGAGTCACATTTCAAAATAGAAGATTTTTTTCAAAAAATGTTCCATTTTGTTATTTGTTTTGAAGCTCGTAAGTATATGAACCTGTATTCGTGTAAATTTTTTTACATGAATGTAAAGTGTACGAAACATAAACCAGGCATCTGGAGAAACACTGCGAACGATAGAAAAGTGCGAACGTTGGTTTGAAAAATCTCGGTCTGAGGTTTCTTCCCTACAAAATGAATCACGTGGAAGATCCAAAGCATCTGTGAAAAATGAGGCTCTGAAAACATTGGGGGAAACAAATCCAACCGTATCTACTATACTACAAGTAAATTGATGAAATGCATAAAAAAACGAAAATTAGTCTGTCATATACCTGTTGCCGGCTGTGTTCAACTAAAGCACATGAGAAGAGAACGAGATACTTTTGTACAGCCTGCAACTTCTTCTACGTATTGACTCCTGTCTTATGAAATTTCATGCAAAGTAATACAGTCGACTCAAGATTATTCGAAGTTGGAGGGACCAATGAAAAACTTCGAATTATCAAGAGGGTAGGAAAAACTCCCCAAATACACGAAGAGAAATTTTTTTCTAACACATTTAAATTTAAACTATGTAAAAAACAACAACAATTGCACATATGTATAAAATTATTTTAAAGTACTTTTAAAAAGTACATATTATACAGAAGTTAAAAATCCTGTATTTTAAAAGAATACATTTCAACACAATCCTACGCATCTCTTCTTCACAATAGCGGACCATCCTTTCTAAACACATGTGTAGCAATGTCTCCTGTTAAATGAAAGATATGGATGTGGCAGACAACAGGTGCGGTTGGTCAATTGTCCACTTGAAAAAGGAAAGCAATAAAGGTGTCTTTTCGCCAGAGGAATCGAAAAACACTAAGAAAGGGTCTAAGGCAGATGTTATCAAAGAGGCTACGCTTCAAGGGTGACACGCAGAGACAACACAACGCAAAACTTGAAAGCTTCAACCTGTTTATTACAGGACTGCACATTCTAGTGAGTGTTCGAATTGTCGAGAGTTTTATAAGACAATTTCGAATTATAGCGTGTTGCAGTCTGGCCAGCCACAGATTTTACTTCGAAATATTGAGTATACCAAAACGTATTGCTTTTGTTCGAAGTATCGAGAGTTTTTCTAGGGACTGAGCATATACTTCGAATTATCGAGAAGTTCGTATAATCGGTTTGAATTATCAAGAGTCGAGTGTATGTATAAATTCTTAAATTTTTGAATACACAGTGTACCTAAATTATAAATCCTCTTGTGTATTTCAGTATTTTCTAATTATATTTTGCAAATATTACCTAATGCGATGTAAAAAGAAATGCAAAACATAAGATGTCTTATCTTTTGAGAGTTCCCAATGGGTGATGGAAAACTTACCACTTCCCAGAAAAAACAATTGTCTTAATAATCAATTTAATTTTAGACAATAAAGTTAAATTAATTTATTTTTATAAATCAATCTTAAACCAAAAAATATTTTAACATAACTTTACAAGAGAAAAATGGCCTTATACAAAGGATTAAAATATTTCAAGATGGTATCTGCCATATCATGAATAAAACATGGTTAGTGATCAATATTATTAATGAAAAAACAGAAAAATGGACGCTATAATAAAAAGACGTCACCAGTCTTTATAATAATGACAATTTTTACACGTAACAACAAAACGACATCCTACCCTATCACACTGATAGAAAGTTGGAAATCAGCTCAATCAATATCTGTCAACTGAATTTTCTGGTGTTTTCGTGCATTTTTTTTGGGGACATATGGGGAAATTAATGTTTTGTACAAGTAAATCTGGGACAAAATTAATATATATGGATGCCAAGTTTTTTTTTTTTAAATATATTTAAAAGTTTTCAAATTTTTTTCTTTCTGATGTTGAAGCATATACTGATCTTAAATTATAAATTCTGATAATTTTTTTAAAAAAAATATATATAAGAAAATGGCGTTTCTAATTCTTGAAGCGAATGACATGAAAAAAGATGGAATGTGAAAAACATACTTATTTAAATTTAAAATATTAGTAATACTGTTTTTGATTGGAATTAAGGCATCGTTTGGATTAAGATTATATTGTTGTATCGATCATTCAAAGATATCATTATTTTTCTTAAGGATTCGGAATTCTATTTCCTTTGAATAGAAGACTAATTTTTTTTACTTATGTTATTGCATTTTTTACAGTAAAATAAAATATATCTCCTATCACATCAAAAGCTAGAAAAGGTTCTAGCATTTTCTTCAAAGTAGTTTGTATAAAGGTCTCCCAAATGAGAAAGTGGCACTACAATTGGTTTGATAAATGGTTTAATGATATTAATATAAATTCGTATACAAAGGATAGAAGTAATACCGATGTAACAGATGGGACAGAAAAAGTCAACTTGTAGGTTTAAACAAGTGTCCCAGTGGCCCACGAGATGATGGGTACCCTGCATGAAAAGATGCTCCGGGGTTGGTTCGGGAATCAATTTTCAACAGCAGCTTTGACCTCATTATCGTCGGCAAATGGCCAACCCTTCTCTGCTTTCTTCAGTTGATCAAAGGTGTGGAACCTCACACGGGAAGAGGTCCAAGCTGTAAGGGGGATGTTCGAGGACCTCCCAGCGGAAACTCCGTAACAATATTTGGCACTCCACAGCCACATGAGAATGAGCATTGCATTATCTTTCAAGGCTTCAAGGCGATATGCTACGTCGGAAGTTATTGATATTCTTTCTTAGTTCATGCAATGTGGTACAGTACGTGGCAGCATTGACAGTCATACCCGTAGGTAGCCATTCCAACAGTAGTGGACCATCAACGTTGCAAAAGATTAACATGACTTTATCAGCTCTAGTTGAGAAGCGATGCATCTTCAGCCATGAGAATGAAGGATGTCACTCTTCATTCCCTGCTCAAGCTTTTTGTGGCTAAAGAAAAATCATGGCCCCATGTTTCATCAGCGGCAATGATCCTTGAAAGGAATTGGTTCCCCATTTTACGGTACTGCTTAAGGTGTTGCATGGAAGCAGACTTACGATAAATCGTTTGTTTCTGTGTGAAATGTTTCGGCATCCATTGCACGCAAATCTTTTGGTATTGCAACCTTTCATGCAGTATTGTGTGAATACTTCCTTTCCTCATAGACATTTCCTTTGCTATTTCTCGAGGCGTGATTCACCGATTAATTCTTACGAGACAATTCACATCTGCAACTGTTTCCTTGGTGATAACCTTATTCGCTTAACAGCACTGCAATTAATACTGCAGTCGTAGCACTGCTTTTTCCACTTCAAAATTCCCTACACTATAGGGCGGGGGTGGGCAGACTTTTCCAGGGTGCGGGCCACTTCTAATCTTGTGAAGGTGTTGCGGTCCACTCAGTGGCCTAGGAATGGTGAACTAAAAAAAAGGGCTTACAATACTTACTATAACTTAATAAATAAGGAATACATATTTGCCTGCATAACAATTAAAGCCTTATTCTTTTAAAATCGCGTTTTAAGCAAAACGTAAGATACAAACGTAATAATAATTGACACAAATAAAATAATATCGAATGATGCATTTAAGATCAAACAATTCAAAGTACATTAAAAATATAATTTCATCAATAATTTTTTCTCATACTTAGTGTGCATACTGTCCGCCAATCTTGAATATTTCAGTATAAAATTACTAATTGCACTGGATTGATTCTAAGTGGTCATCTGTGAGACAGGAACGAATTGGTGGAACCTGTTGGTGAATAATTCAATGATAAGAAACCAAATGCGATAAGTCATCACCTCTGTCTACCTGAATGGCCCGGCGTTGCAGGGGCTTCTTTGAGTGTATAACTTTTTGCCAATGGGAATTTCACCTTCCCCTCTCGGTATCAGCATTTCCTGGTTTTGTGTGTAGGATTTCTACATCAATCTCATTTATATTCCCTTCTTTCGAGATTTCCTCTACCTGTTTGCTCCGTCAGATGTGTCCGTTTCCCTTCCGTTTAGCCCAGCTTTTTCAGAGAATATAAATGGAAATTTCCTTCTCGTGAGGGTGTATGCGCGATATAAGTGATTTCTATAATGTCATTAAAATTATCTTTTCTGAAATGTCTTCAATTTCTCTTCCTTGACAGACAAGTTTCTTTTCTCTCAGTTTAGCCCGGTTTTGCATGGGCTTCTTCAAGTGTGTAACTTTTTGCCTTGGAAGTTCCCCCTTCCTCTCTCGGTGTCAGAACTTCCTGGAGTGTGTGGAATTTCTGTATCAATGTCATTAAAACTCTTTTTTGAAGTTTCTACCACCTGCTTGCCTCGTCGGAAGGGTTTGTTTATATCGAAACTTCCAAACATGCTTTTGAATTACCACTTTTTGGAAATTCTATACTTGCATGACATTAGCACACACATTTTGCTATCAACATTGTAAAGAAACACAGTTCTTCCCATTCCGTATTAAAATTGTATGTTTTTCTTTTCTTCTTGGACATAGCATTCCTCTTTTAAAATATGAAATATTATCATTTTTGATACAAAAACACAAGTAACACAAAATTGTCAAGTTGAATGTTTTAACAAGGATAGACGTATTCATGTATTAAACGAATGGCATATTTCGAATGAATCTGTACACGAAGAATGTAAACATGTTCGCTACCGGATCCCGCTCTATCACGGGACATGACGTCAACACGAGAACTCAATCCTGAGAAAGTGCGATATATATGTTGTTATGATCAAGAGCTAATCATCAATGTTTACTATCCCCTTCAGTCGGCTTATGGAAAAAAAACTGATTTCTGCGGCTGGCATCGTGGGGATCGCTTTTTTTTCCTGTGGCGGCAGCGAGCGTGTTAACCATTTAACTTCGAAATTAAGCGATTCGTTCCCCAGTGCCCCTGTTTTCAACATAGGTGGAGATATGCAATGAATTAGGGGAAAAGGGGTAAAAGGTGCAAATCACAGCAACTTTTCTCTGAAATAAGTCAATCCTTTGCATACACTGTCAAGGTACTTTTATTGCATTCCAAAGCCTTCGGAATAGTTTCACTGATAGCAGCGCAAAGAAAATAATCGTATTTCGGAAAGACATGTATACGTTCAGGGCAGGGGTGGATAACCCACGGCACGCGTGCCACGGTGGATTTGTAGCTGTGACACGCGAAGACTTATGAAAAAATTTTAAAAAAATTTGGAAAGATAATAAATAACCACTTTTTTTCAATTTAATTGAAGTGTCTCAGACAAAAAGACCTCAAAATTTGGATCAAAATATGTTTGTGAATAAATGTTTTCTGCTAAAACATAATAAAATAAATATCACTCAAAACTAGATAATGTGCACTTATAATCGAATTTTGTGGGCATCTGTAAGAGCTAATCCTAATATAGATGACGGTAAAAAAGTAGTAATTCAAAAGCCACATAAAGTAAATACTGAGCGTTTAATAATAATTTTGAATTAAATGATTCAAGTTGCTCATTTTTATTTTATGCTTAACCTAATTGATTGAACTCTTGTTAACAGTTTATTAAAATAAAAGTTTAAGCTTGTACTTTCGTCTTATTTATTATATTATTTTTAAATTTCGACTACATAGACTTGCATTAAAAATGTGCTATTAGCGAAAAAATCCCATTATAAGCTTATAAAAACATTTTTTCAATTTTCCACATTTGTTTGTTGGAAAAGTTATAAGAGGCACGTTTAATTATTTTTTATCAAATAGTGGCACTCTTCCCAAAAAGGTTGGCCACCCCTGGTTCAGGGCATTAAACATACCAGTTGAGCGAGACGGATATATACGCCTGCAGCAGTTAAGAGGTTAAGGGTCATCATGCGCTTCCAATAAAGGTACGTGTGTCAACACATACATCAAATAATTTGCTTAAGTAAACACAATCACGTCGATTGTGAAAAGTCGATTTTAGAGGTAACCGAGCGTCGGTGTTCCACAAATATGTTTCATTAGTATGCGCGTATAAGGTCTTAGTAACGGCGGTCACCCCAGAATGTCTTGGCGGTCCACTGGTCGATCGCGATCGACTTAATGCCCACCCCGGCTATAGGGGTACCGAAATGCGACTCATACATTCCGTAGCACCACGCGTTAATACTATTTCGTGACGTCCATGTTACGAAAGATGCTTTATAACGTGCGTTTTTCATTTTTATATTTGTTAATGCTGACGAATACCCTTAGTTCATTTCTATAAAATAGCCAAATAATTCGATGCCGGATTTTATTATTTTTCTCAGAGTATAATTAATAATTTTAAGAAAATTTGGTTTCACAAAAAAGTGCCATGACACAGTGGGTGAGAATCATTGTACTTCAGCAATGCCACTTTCAATTGGGCGATCCTTATAGAAAAGAATTTTCAACTATCTTGATTGGTTGTTTATTTACGTCGCATTTCAAAGCAACACGGAGGCTATTGGAGACGGATCTAGTATCGAGGATGACATCTGACACCTCACACTCCAAACCTACACACCATGCTAACGAGCCTCCACAGATTTAACGGGCATCAGCCCCTTTACACGTCAAGTTTTCAGTAGCACCAGCACTTGAACTCAAGACTCAACAACATTATCCATGAGTCCGTGAGATCTTTTACCGCGATCACAATGTAAGAATTTAATTTAATTTTTGAGGAAATAGCATCTATTTCTCAGTGCTAAGTAAATGAAAACTAGTTAAGGTATCTAACTAGCTTCAGAACCGTGATTTTTCAAAAGTGTATAAATGAATGGGTTTTAAAAAAATTTACAATTAGTGTTACTTGAATTATAGAATACAAATATAAAACTGTTTAAAGAAGAGTATTACAATGAAAAAAATATTTAAACGCTGTTTTTGGCAAAAATTGAAGACAAATTACGTATTTTCAAAACTTTCTTTAATGAAAAGGCTTCTGTAACAGAAATGTTGTTGTTGTCGTGTCCCTCCTGAAAAGAAGGAAGGAAATTTGTCAGAGCTTAAGAACAGGTTGGATACGAAAGATGGCGACACCACTTATCTCCACCTCCCCAATTAAGGCATGGAACCGCAGGGGAGGGAAATATTCTCCAGTCCTCTGCATCCATGGTTTCTTCTGCTACCGCCCACAAGACCTACGGGCTCATTGATTTAACGAGAACGTACTCTGTGTGTACTCGGAGGGTATTTGTTGGCATCAGGCGTCGAACCCAGGTCCTCTGTTCTGGAGTCCAATGCTCTAGCCAAGGAAATATTTTTCCTATATATAGCTAACACTAGACTTCTCTACAAAACCTGAATTAGGACTTTTGAAAAAATCATACAATTTAAATTTTTACTGCCAATTGAAATAATAATCTGTGTTTCTCACTGAACTATTACTCTACTCTGATACATTTAACATTAAAATATGAATAAACCTACTTCTACATTATCAAAAATCCTTGTTCAGTCTTTGTACAGAATTCTTAGCCATATAGCGCCAAAATATTATTGTTACAGAAGCCTTTTCCATAAAAGGAGAATGATTTGAAAATATGCCATTCTCTCTTAATTTTTTGCCAAAATAATTAAAATAATATTTTTCATAATATTTTTAAAGCAGTTATATATATATATACATATATATAGTAACATAAAATGAAAGAAATACATGGCATAATAAAATTGATAATACAAAATAATATCACTAACAAAGCTAGAAGATTTAAACCAGATTTCAAGAAACTACAAAATAATATCACTAACAAAACATATATACATACATATATATATATATATATATATATATACTAATTCAAGTGAGTCTAAATATAAAAAATTAACGCTTTTTCAAAATGAATGTTCGCAGTCAGTTACCTCAATATAATTTTCCCTTCATGAAGATAATTTCTAAATCAGAGTAGTTAAATTCTAATTAGCTTGTTTTTCGTTGAATATCAATTAATTTCCTCTGAAATATTTCGGAAGGAATTTTACAGCTTGTGTAAAAATAGTTGTAATGGTTGGTGTGATCAATATATTATTTTTTTCAAAAAATTAAAAAATGACTTTACAGGTATAAACACATAAGAACTAGTCTCTATAATGATTACGTGACATTTTTTGCACGCAATAGCAAAATAACAGCCCATCCTATTACACTGATAGAAAGCTGGAAATCAATTTAATCAATATCTGTCAATTGAATTTATTGATGTTTTCGTGTACTTTTTTTTTGTGTACATAGGTTTGAATGCTTTGCACAAAGAAATCTGGAACATATTCAGTATGCGCCATGTTTCAAGTCTGATTTTTTAATAAGAAAGACTTATTAAAAAGTTCGAAACTTAGTTTTCGAGCATATAGTGCTTGTAATTTGTAGATTTTAGATGTCTTGATATGTTTTTCTTCTAAAAGTAAGAAAATTATAATTACAGTAAAACAACAAAATTTTATGATTTAATTGTCAACTACATCACTGAATCATATCCTTCTATTTTGATATTATTTATATTGTTTTTTTTTAAAAACTATTTCAATCGATTATAAAGTTATTTCATCAAAGACTTACGCACGCACACACATATTCAAGTTTAAAACTACACGGTTTAAATGCATTTCGATGTTAGAATAATGGTATATTTTTTTTAGAAAAATGTAAAATTATGAATTCTGAAGCACATATTTGAATAATATTTCTCAGACACATTTTCATTAATAGTAGATAAATAAAGGTAAATTAATGCGGTTTTCCTGTCTGAAAATTTTTCTCAGTTATTGATTCAATATTATGATCATGTCCAAGTTTTTAAGGTGACTAACTACGTTTGGGGAACCGTGATTTTTCAATGGTGTATAAATGAATTATTGCTTTGATATTTAGTGTCTGTTGTGAATTATGGACTAGGTGGTCTGAGTGGTTGGAGCGTAGTTTGACACCACGCTGATACCCCACGTGGTCTATCTCGACAGAAACCGTATGTAAAGGATTTTGTCTCAGTTGCATCTTGAACTGGGCTTCGGTATAACTAGATGTGCTGTTGTTTACTCGTATATTTTAAGTTGGACTCTTGTTCTTGGCTTCGGCGTACCAGGTGCCTTTGTTTACTAGGATTTATCTCGAATATTAGAATTTATACTCTTTATTATTTCGGTCTAATTATTGTAAATTGATTCAATTTGTCAAAGATTGTTAAGTTTATCGTTGAAAGTTTTTGTTACCAATAAATCTAGGAAAAAGACAAATTCTAGGACTCCAGAATATTATTTTATAACACCACACACGCAGCAGTATTTATTTTAGTGTCATCTGCGTTAGAATGTACATATAAATTGTATGTATAAATTGTTTGAAGAATATTACAACACAAACTATTTAAATATAATTTATTTGGCAAAATAAAGGGAAAAAAATGACATATTTTCAAACATTCCCCTCTTACGAAAAATGCTTCGAATATAATAATATTTTGCCTGTAACAGCTAGGACTTCTAACCATGGCTGAACTAATATTTTTGAAAAATTCACTTTATTTTCAGAGTTACGATTAATCGAAATAATCATGGGTAATTGTTCTAAAAATTTCTTACTCTGATATAATAAAATACCGTAAAATCCGGAATATAACGCGCACTTTTAACTCAAAAAATTAGATCGAAATTTAGGGGGGCGCGTTATACGCTGGTATAAGAATGATAGCTTTGAAAATAAAGAAAAGTTGAGCATAGAAAAAGTTAGTCTTCTACATCTATCGAAATACTATTTATTTAAAAGAAATGACACTCCTTGTGAACTTAAAGGGTTGTAGTTCTAGAAGTATACTATTTAGCACGTTTTTCACGTAGTGGAACAAAAGCGCTATTAGGACGCAAATTTCGTCTTCGTTCCATATTTTGTCGTACCTTTTTCTCAGCCAATAAGCAACCAATTGACCTCGGATTTTCGGCATTGGGTTGCATTTGTGCCCTAGATGAGCCGAATCATATTTAAATTTTCCCATAGTTTTCCCGAATTTTCCTACAAATGTTCCTGAATTTCGGTAATTTATAACAAAATTTTCTCAAATTTTACCTAGTAAATTTATTGTTTTCAAATATTTTTTTAAAAAAATCTACCTGCATAGTATAAATACATAGAAGCGAGTTTTATGCCTAGACAAGGAGTTAAGTCACCTTGTCCGGGCTTTTGTAGCTTCTGTAAAAAAAATTTTTTTTTTCCTTTTTTATAGTGTTGATACAGATTTGTGTTATTATTTCCTTTCAGCTCAATAGTAGTACATTTAGAGGAGTGGTACAGTTCTCTCTCTCTCTCTCTCTGCTTTCTGTTAGTAAAAAGTTCATTAGTTGCATTATTGTAAAATACAACATGTGAAAAACGCGCTAAAATTACGCGCTCATCTTGTTTTTTTCTAAGGCTTGGATAATGCCTCGAATAAATGACTTCAAAACAAAAGAACATTGCGCATGTACATTTCAGGCTCTTTCGTGAAAAAGGGGGGCGGGCGCATTATACGGCGAATATACCAAAAATTAAAAATTTCAGCTTGAAAGTATGGTGCGTGTTATACGCCGGATATTACGGTATGAATAACTCCACTTTTAGATCATATACTTCAAAAAATCCTAGTTCAAATGCTTTACAGAAGTCTTGTGACAGATCTATATGCGTCATTTTTTCTATGAATACTCTTGGGAAAACTTTAGGGCTAGCATTCTCTTTAATTCCCAGCCTTTCAAGAAGAAACCATGATATTCAAAGTAGTTTGACTATATAAAGTCTATTTTTTGTAGGTGTAAGATAGAAGGAGCCGGGGAGCTGTTGCGGTGTTACGTAAGAGTGAATATTAGAATATTTCATTCACAAACATAGCGCGAGTCAAGGAAGTAATTGCTAAGAGATTAAATTATTAGATTGAGGATCTAAGATAGATGGAATTAGAATTAGTATCGGTTCATTAGCACTTGTTCTCCTTATCTAGTTCACGTAGTCGGGTTTACTTAGAGTTAGTCATTGAGATTAGATAACTCGCTTTATATAGTACTCCTTTCCTTTTATAGTTTCACTTGTGATTGTTTAATTGTGTGTGAAGATAAATAAATTAATTGTTATTATGGAAGTTGCTGGTGATGCTTTGTTTCCCCTCACATCTTTAGCCAGGCAAGGCGGAGAGAGAGGGGTGCCGAATAGGCTGACACCCCCACAGTCTTAAGTATGTACAGGTAAAATATTATTACAGAAGCATTTTTCATAAAAGGAGTGTTTTGAAAAAATGTCATTCTTTATTCATCTTTTGCTAAAAAATTGCCTTTGAATAATTCATTTCTTGTAATAATATTCTTAAAACAATTTTATATGTATGTTCTGACACAAAATATATCAAAAACCTATTCTTCTACACAATTTTTCAAAATCGAACGTAGTCAGCCACCTTAATCACATGCTCTGCTTATAATAAACAATAAAATAAGGATATAAAGTCCCCTGGTAATATTTTAAAGCACTCGCATATAATACCCAAGTACTCTCATTTATAGCTAATAACTTCTATTAAAAATAATTATTGTAAATCATATGTGGTATTCTGCTTTTGAAATAAATCTGTATTTGAAAGAAACTCATTGAAAGGATCTGGGAGCGCTCTTCTAAGGCGTGGAATTTGTGGTACAATTAATGAAATATCGTTAGACATCAATCTTCAGAAACATCTCGATTGTTGAAAATATCCCTTTGTAAAAAAAGTAATTTAAATATTCTGATCTTACACTGACATCTTTATGGATTATCCAAATTACACCTATGCTCCACTTTAATATCTGTCAGAAGGTATTAGATATTAAGAAGATATTTGACTCAAAATGGAATTTTTTTTTTAAAAAAAAGGTATATAAGAGATGATGGCAAATTTCTCAAATAAGTTTCTACAATCCCTTGCTTCTTGCTTATACATAAGAAACTTTTATTAATATCTTCAGGAGAAAAGCGACTCACTCACACATACTCATCATAATATCTCCAGAAATGTTAGACTAACATATTTGAAACTTGGCAAACATGTTTGTTTGGTTCAGTAGTGACCTGCTACGAACGAGTTTAGTGAAAATTGACTACCAACTGGAGGGGGGAAGGGCGTTAAGGATAAAACTTCCCGTTTGTGAACTATTAGATCTAAAGACTTGAAATTTTGCAAACGTGTTTTTTCCCCGTGAGATTTTCTCAGAACGGATTTTTTGTAGAAATTTATTCCCAAAGAGGGTTGTGGTATTGTGTTACAGATGAAAAAAAACTCCTGTTTTGATTAATAGACTTACAAATTGGAAATTTGGCAAATACCTTCATTCTGTAGAGCAGAGATACACTATGAACGAAGTTTGTGATAATAATAATTGCACTGGCGAGTTACAGACAAAAAAATTTCTTTTTTCCCCCAATTATTAGACTTATAGACTTGAAATGCGAAGAAAAAGATATTTTTCTCTTGAGTAGAGATCTGCTATGAATGATCTTGCTAAAATAGACTCCCAAGAAGTAGGTTTTTGGGGTTACAAAGATGTTATAGAAGTTAAGAAATACCCCTTCTCAAATATTAGACTTACTGATTCAAATTGTAAGGAAAACATATTTCTTCTCTTGAGTAAATCTGCTACGAATGGTCTTCCTGAAATAGACTCCCAAGGAGTAGGTTTCTGGGGTTACAAGGGTGCTATAGAAGTTAAGAAATTCCCCCTCCTCAATTATTAGAATTGCTGATTTAAAATGAGGCTTGGGAAGATCGACTCCGAAGAAAGAAGTGGTTACGGGGAAGTAAAAGATAAATATACTTCCGTCACAGAAATTCCAAGTTCAATATTTTTTTTAAATCAAGAAACCAAATCTATAGGAATATTTTTCAACATAATGATATGTGACTTAGATAACGATAAGTTGAAAACAATATATAGGAATGCAATATAATTAAAGACCCAGCGAAGTGGGTGGTAATGACTAATTGACTTATAATTCATTTCAATTAATATTTTAGTATAAATAAAGTATTAAAAATATGGTTAAATTATATACATAATATTAATGTGAACTATCATGGTCATATTTGAAATCATTGTAAAGTCGCTTTTTTTTTTTTTTTTTTTTTTTTTTTTTTTGCGCAGGGTCTTTGAAGCATTTGAACTATTCGAACTACAAACTGAGTTTTTTTCTTGCCAAACTTATTGAAATAAAACGCTTCATATTGAAATATTGCAATAATTTTATATTTTCGTGGAATTGAATTTTTGTAAAAGAATTAAACATGATTTTAATTCGGAAATGTGCTTTTTCTTCACTATTTTTTATCCAGAAATGCTTCTTCTGTTTTCATTAACATTCAGTATGTATTGTAATGACAGCAATTTACGTTATATTTTCTTTTCATATACGATATTATTCAAGTTCGAACTGCAAATTCTTTAATACATCTTGTGCCTTCAACAGGATTTATACATCAGAAGTTAATATTCCATTCAAGCAAATTCAAAACACTGACTGGTTCATTACTCAGTTGAAAGAAAAATAATGTTTTAAATTGATTTCAGAAAAGTATGATGTTTTTTCTATTTAAAACCGGAAATATCAATATCATTTTCACATGAATTTTTAATGAATGAAAAGAAGAAGGTTTTTGAAATATTGATGACAAACTAAAGAGGGTTCTGAAGAATATTGTGTTGGTCATAATTTTGATGAAGCACCTTGTGACGGGTGCTTACGCGTTTCACTAACCTTCTCTTATAAACTTTTAAATTGTATTTATTTTGACCAATCCCCACTGAGAGCTGGAAGTGTGACTTATGTAAATAAGATAGTTTCGTGTTTAGCGAGTTCGAAAGAGATATAAAAGGGAGAAATGAAATGAAGAGAAGGATGACTAAGCGGTTTGAGAGAGGATGACTAAGCGGTTTGATAGAGTAGAACTCCGTGTTTGGATTAAAAAGTAAACTACGTCGTTGTCCAAGAAGGTGTTTTTAACCGTCTAGCTTAATGAAGTGAAATTTGAAGATTATTTAAGGCGGATCAGAAGTTATTGAAGATATCCTAGATTACAGCCACGTTATAAATTCTACTTGTTCCAGGTTACTTCTGAAGAAGATTTCAGGTCTGTAACTTTTGTGGCTTAAATTTAAATGTGTAGTTTGATTGTACGTGTTATTTCCCCTCGTGATATCAGTTAGTATTCCGTCGTCCATAATTGAATTCTGATAATACTCCATGATAATTTATTGTTCTTAAAGTTGATTATTAATTGTAGATTTATGTCTTAAAAGAAATAATAAATAAGTGATTTATTATTTGAATAGTCTTTAATTATGAATACTACATATCCTAACATAGATAATATGCAAAGGGGTAGTGGGAGACTACGACACTGGCGCCCAACGTGGGGCCATTGAGATGATCCTCAGGCCAGTCCTCGGCCGTTTTGCTCACTGTTATATGGATGACGTGATAATCGCGTCTCCATCTTTTGAAAGCCATGTAGAACATTTACGGGAAGTATTCAGATTATTGCAGGAGGCTGGTTTGACATTGAATCGCGAGAAATGTCATTTCGCGAGGGAACAATTACGTTATTTGGGTTTAGTTATTAATAAAGAAGGAGTTAAAACAGATGAGGAAAAGTTAAAAGCAATTATTGAAATGAAACCTCCGAAAACGGCAAAACAAATAGCAAAATTTTTAGGAATGACGGGTTGGTATCAAAAGTTTATTAAAAACTACGCAGACATGTGTGAACCCTTATATAATTTAAAACGAAAGAACTCTAAGTTCCATTGGTCGGAATCAGCGCAAGAAGCCTTTGATCGTATTAAGAAAGCACTGACAGAAGCTCCAGTGTTACAATTACCAGATTTTTCCCAGCCGTTTGAACTCTATACGGATGCGAGCTCAGTGGGGGTAGGAGCAGTATTGACACAGAATAATAGGCCTATAGCGTTTGCATCGAGAACTTTAAACCGAGCAGAAAGGAATTATACTGTGACGGAACGTGAATGTTTAGCTGTCATATGGGCATTAAATAAATATCGCACGTATTTCGGATCCTTGCCGGTTAAAGTGATAACAGACCATGCTGCACTTACCAAATTAACAAAGGGAAAGAATTTGTCATCTAGAATGATAAGGTGGACGCTTAAGTTGGCGAATTTTAATGTAGAATGGGAACATCGCCAGGTACGCAAAATTTAGTGGCTGATATGTTGTCCAGAAACCCGTTAGAAAGTAATGAGGAACCAAAAGTGTCTTGTGCGGTGATTAGATCGTTAGTATTATCTTCTAGAGAGCAATTAAGAGAGGAACAGAGAAATGACCGGAGCTTGGGCATATTATGAAGTTTTTGGAAAATCCGGACGATAGTTCTGTTAATGAATCGATCTGCAGAAATTGGTCCAATGACTTTAAAATCGTTGACGGTTTGCTATATTATGCAAAGTATACAACCACACTAGGTGAGTTAAGGGTATTTATACCTAAAACTTTACGTAAAGATGTTATGCGAGAATTTCATGACTCGCCTATGGCAGGTCATCTAGGCAAAAAGAAAACCTACTTAAAATTAAAGGACGCGTGTTATTTTCCGTACATGAGGAAATACATTTATAAATATGTAGCAACCTGCGACCAATGCCAAAAAGTCAATTATAAAAACGGATTACCAGCTGGTCAATTAATTCCCATAATAACGAATTTTCCGAATGAAATCGTGTCTTTAGATTTGTTAGGCCCATACCCTGCAACTAGTCCAGAACGCTATAGATTTATTTTAGTAATTACCGATAATTTTTCTAAATGGGTTGAAATAGTTCCCTTAAGGAAAGCTTCGGCTAAAGCAATTGCCAATGCATTTTTTGAGAATTATATTGCGCGTTATGGAGCTCCTGTAAAGTTAATTACAGACAATGGTCCCCAAATGATATCCGAAGTTTTCGAGCAAGTGTGTCGCAGATTGCACATAAAACACGTTAAAACTGTGGTATATCGTCCACAAGCTAATCAAACAGAACGAGTCAATCGCACTCTTTTAAAAATGATTTCGAGTTTTGTCGCGGATAATCACACTAACTGGGATCAATTTCTGCAAGAGTTCGGTTATGCAATTAGGACAGCAGTACATGAGACAACGGGTAAAACACCGGCGGAATTATTTTTAGGTCGAAATTTAATCACTCCTTTTCAGAAATTAGTTATGGTAACTGATGGATCAGATTTAGTTTGTGGGAACATAGAAAGGTTGTTTGAGGAAGCTAGAGTTCATACAAAGCGCCAGCAAGAGAAGTGGGCGAAATATTATAATAAAAAGAGGCGTGAAAATAATGTGAAAGTTGGTGATCTAGTATTAGTTCAAACTCACCCGTTAAGTTCAAAATGTAAAAAAATAGTAGGTAAATTTATGCCAAAGTTTGAAGGCCCATATAAAGTTCTGAGTGTAAAAAATAATAATAATTTAGTAATATTAAAATTTGGTAAAAGAATAACGGTTAATGTGGATCAGGTGAGAATTTACTATCAAAGAGAAGACAGTGTTGCCGAGTCGGAAAGTAACACTAGTAGTAATCATGGTGCAGTGACATCAATCAGGTCAGATGATGCGCAGTCGTCATTGGTGCAATCGGAGAATGATAGGGGTGGTCGTAAAGGATCGAAATCAGGAAATGTAAATGGTAGTAGAGATATAGTTGCGAATAGACGCGATGGAGTAGAGGTGAGAAAAAAACGTGGACGGACGGAATCTACTGTTTCTTCGGGGGATAGCGCGTATAATTTCAGGAAAAAAAGACCTGTATGTGCTGAGAGAGAGAAAAGAGGAAGGCCTGACTCATGGATTGACAATGTACGGAAGAAGAGACCAGAGGCCCAAGCAGATCGTGAGAAAAGAAAGATTTCCTCGTCAATGTCCTCTCGTCCTCCAGGAAGCGTTATAGAAAGGTGGAAGAAAATAGTTCTGAAAGAGCAGTTCCAGGACCATCCCACAGATTCAAGTATAACAGACCTCATCAGGAAAGGAGCTGTCCATACAATCTTCGAAGCCGACGTCGAGTGGACAACAGCCAGGTTCCAGTTCTCACAGAAGAAAACAACGCCTCAGCAGGAGCATATCAACTTCAACGGACTCGATGGATGAAGAGACCCAGAAGGTTAGAGCGCAGAGTGGACAACCCTAGGACAAGGTCATCCAGCACAGAAGCCATGGTGGGAGACAAAGCCTATGCAGATTGGATCTAAAGACTAGTCAGGTTGTATAATTCTAATTTGTTTATTTTTCCTCTGACAGACAGTTCGGAGTATTTTCCATGTGGGCTAGTCTAATTTTTTTGTAAAGTTAACGTACAAAAGTGTCACTGAGTTGTGTGCATTTTCATATCGGTTGAAAAGACTTTTGTATTAATTTTTTTTCCAAATTGTGGAAAAACATTTGTTGAATTGCAATTGTTTTGCTACACATTAAAGACGTGGCTTTATATGTGAGATTACTTGTATTGTTTGTTGTAATATATTCTATGTAAAATGTATATATTTTGTGTGTAATTATTAAGATGTATAAGTAATGTCTGGTTTCTGGGCGCGGCGTAATTAGGAATACTAACAAAAAACATTAACAGCGCAGCGCGATTGATTGGGAATTTTTGAAAATGAAACCAGATAAGGGTTATTTTGTTACTAAACTATATATATATAATATAATGTATGCCATATTTTATGTCAATAAGGAAGTTGTATAAAAGTTCTGTGCATTTAATGTCATGTTTTAGAAAAAATTGACAAGGTTTCCTTTCAGGGCAGCAGTCCCTGAACATAGTGATGTGATGAAAGTTTGATGTCGTATGAAGATACTGTATAAAATTTTTGTATTTATTAGCACTTAAGTAAAGTGCATGATCAGGGTTTTTTCCTTGAAAGGTTTTCCCCTGATCTTCGCCCGAATGGGATGCACTGTAGGGAACCTAATATTGTGAAAGATAAATAAATTAGAGTGGAGTACCCTTTTGAGTAGTCATTTCTGTGTGCTAGTTTAATTAAAGTTTCTAACTTAGAGAGTTAAAATTTTCTGCTAATTCAGTGTTTTCAGGCATTATAAAGTTCGTGAGTTAAAACTTTCTACAAGTTTAGTATTTTCAGGCGTTATAAAGTTCGTGAGTTAACTTTTTACAAGTTCAGGCATTCTAGAGTAGTTAAAATTTGTGCAGGTTCAGTGTTTTTCAGATGTTAGGTAAATTAAGCGAATTCTTGCAGGTCGTTTAGACCGTCAATAAGTCACGCTTTTTTTTCTCGGAGGGGGGTTGTGACGGGTGCTTACGCGTTTCACTAACCTTCTCTTATAAACTTTTAAATTGTATTTATTTTGACCAATCCCCACTGAGAGCTGGAAGTGTGACTTATGTAAATAAGATAGTTTCGTGTTTAGCGAGTTCGAAAGAGATATAAAAGGGAGAAATGAAATGAAGAGAAGGATGACTAAGCGGTTTGAGAGAGGATGACTAAGCGGTTTGATAGAGTAGAACTCCGTGTTTGGGATTAAAAAGTAAACTACGTCGTTGTCCAAGAAGGTGTTTTTAACCGTCTAGCTTAATGAAGTGAAATTTGAAGATTATTTAAGGCGGATCAGAAGTTATTGAAGATATCCTAGATTACAGCCACGTTATAAATTCTACTTGTTCCAGGTTACTTCTGAAGAAGATTTCAGGTCTGTAACTTTTGTGGCTTAAATTTAAATGTGTAGTTTGATTGTACGTGTTTATTTCCCCTCGTGATATCAGTTAGTATTCCGTCGTCCATAATTGAATTCTGATAATACTCCATGATAATTTATTGTTCTTAAAGTTGATTATTAATTGTAGATTTATGTCTTAAAAGAAATAATAAATAAGTGATTTATTATTTGAATAGTCTTTAATTATGAATACTACATATCCTAACATAGATAATATGCAAAGGGGTAGTGGGAGACTACGACAACCTTTTACAATTGTAACTTGCACCAGATCCTAAAAAGGCTGTGATTTACAAAAGCTATTTCTTAATAAGAATTTTTACCTTAACAATTCACGGTTATAAAAACATTCATGGTGTCTGTACTTATTTCTCACTAAAAAGTCAGTTATAGAATCTATTCCTTTCATAATCTTTAGCTGTATTAGTTTGTGAGGCTTGTTCTAATTTTTACCTACTCCCTTTCGAAAGTATGAATTTATTCTATTCTGTCGATTCTACAAGGGGTGATCAAATGAAAAGGTACGAAACAACACGGTGGGTACAAATATAGACTTTATTCAAAATATACACCATAGGCCTGAGCACAACGATCCCACTGATGAACAAGCCGCAGGATTCCTTGTTCCCAGAATTCCTGTGGCTGTGACGAGACCCAGTCCTTCACAGTGTCCTTGAGTACGTCGTCCGAGTTGAAGCGCTTTCCTTTCAGGTGTTTCTTCAGTGGACCCAACACATGGAAATCGCAGGGTGACATGTCCGGACTGTAGGACGGATGGTCCGACGTCTCCCATTGGAACTTGTCCAGTTCCATTTGTGTGACTCTGGAGACGTGTGTACGCGCGTTATCATGGAGCAGAACCACACCCTCCGTGAGCAGCCCCGGTCTTTTGTTCTTGATGGACCTGCGTAGGCGTCGGAGTGTCTCACAGTACACATCGGAGTTAATGCCTTTTCTGTGCTCGCATCATTTGGACGCCGCTTTTTATAAGAGCCTTTGCTCTCTCCTGCGCATGCGGGCACCCGCGCATGATCCGATCCCAGTCAGAGTCTCCAATGGCATCCCGAGATGTCTCGCTACATTCTCCCTTGGCGGAATATGCAAATATTTAACTGTTTCATTTTTATGTCGTTTCGTACCTTTTCATTTGATCACCCCTTGTACTTTATGCAGCTTGCCAATGTTTATTTACCAAAGTCATTTTATGACGTTTTGAAGCGAACTGCTTTTAATATTTTAGTATTTAACGGCATTCTAGGACGCAGTTGGCAGGAGATATTTAAATTTTGAAATGTGAATGAGTTTTAGGACTTTCTCGAAAGAGCCAATTTTGGCTGAATTGCGCAAAATATATGTTTTGAAGTGTATTTCTTCCTAAAGAACCACATATAAGAAATCATCTTTACACAGGTGATAGATAACTCTAGACTTCAGATCATTTTAAGCTTTGCTTTCTCTTTCATTATAACTTCCATAAAACTTCCATCCATTGTTTAAATATTCACATGAGGCTTATTTTTCAATTCCTACTATTAGATCACTTTCTTCCTATATATTTATTATGTTCAAATTTTCAATCGTTAATAAAATACTTTCTTTTCATCCAAAAAAGTTAGAATAAATTTTTGTAAACTTGTAGTGGAGGACACTTGATGTTAATACAGTTTTTCAAATATGAACTCATTAATTACCTGTTAATTAATCAAATTAATTACCCGTTTTCGAAGCCAATTTAGATTTGTCTCCATTGTTGTAACAATGTAACTGTTAAAACAATGACAAAAGTTGGCGTCGAAAACTGGTTTTTCAGCCAAACTAGCCAAACCGGGCGTGCATTGTTACAAAAATGCAGACAAATCATGTTCTTTTCTCAATTTCTACTATTAGATTCCTCTCTCCTTATATATATATTGTTCAAATTTTCTGTCGTTAATAAAATACTTCCTGTTCATCCATTCAAAGTAGGAATTGACTTAATTTTTTTTAAAAATATTTTTTGTTGTATATATTTCTTGTTTTTTTATATTTCTTCTCTTTCATACTGAAAGTCTGAAATACTTCAGTTATTTTTAAAAAGTGTTTTAGTTCTTCCTTTTTTATATTAATTTAGCTTACAACACATTCTAGAGCTATTCAAATAATTCAGATCTAGGCTAGATTTCGTAAACGGACGAGATGGACCTTGACTTTCCCTTTTTAAATTATGCCTAGATGAGAACATTAAAATACAATTCTATTAGATGTCTATCAAACTAATTCTTTTACTCTTTTATACATGTGTAAGGATAATTAAATTTTTTCTGAATATAAATTCTACTTCCCATTTAACATTTATTTTCCCGCCGTACGTGTTCACGTACAAAAACAAGCATCTCTCTAATGAACGATTATCCAACTTTCAAATTCCAATCCCATCTCATATCCTTTCATTGTCAAGAACCGTAATTCCCATGTTTTACTCTCTGTTCAAAGCCTAAACTGAAAGAGGATGATTTAGTCATTATTGAAATAAATATGTAATCCAATGGACTCTCAGTTCATGAAGGTCACATGATAAAGATAAACGCAAGTTCTCCATTGAATTCAAAGCAGATATCAAACTAATTGTATTTGTTCTATTTGTAAAACTAGGTTAAAATTTCAAATTTTATAATTGGGTAAGAATGTTCAAGTCTTATAAAAAATAAATTGTTTCAAAAGATTTTAAAATTAAAAAAAAGTCTTATTTTATGCATGTACTTTGAAATAAAAGCATTTTGTTTACCTATGTGCATTATTGTTTTTGACAAATTTGTATTTTTAAAAGAAAGTTTCTCAGAAGGTCAAAAGTTGGCAACAACGAAGCGCATGAACTGATTAGCTGGAAACACATGATTGCTTTTATCGTATGACTAAGACGTCACATGAATTTTTGAACTGATTAGCTGAAAACACGTGTTTATCATTAGCATGTGACTATGACGTCACATGAAATGAGCCCATTAAAAACCAGGAACAGTTGGCATTAGTTTATATTACTGAGAGGTTGTTGAAAGCCATGAATGAATAAAATCTTTTTCATCTAAAAGTTTCCTCACACCCATGGAAACGTTTATATATATATATATGGCGCAGATTAAACAGGTGATATATTGATATTTTTTTATATCATAGAGTAACCACTCTTGTCATAAGAACTGTAGCGGACTGTCTCATGCAGCAGAAGCGCCCTCTAGCGGCCACCAATCTTTAAAAGAGGCCAGGTGAAGAGAGAGAGAGAAAGAATACGGTCATTATGAAAAACTTTCCATGTTCTTTACGCATTATTTTTGTTAATATGTGCTGTCGCGGGTGTGAGAGAGTTCGAGGTAGAAGCAGACATTGTCATAAAAATAGCTACTTTTCTTCTATCTTAAGCTCTTTTTGAAATATATACTTTTATAACTTAACACTGGGAGCAATCGGAAATCCCAACAGGATAAACTAAATTATTGAAAGTATTTATCTGGAGTTGAAGCTCCTTGTCATGATCCTTCTCGAAGCCCAATAGTTCAATCAGCTCCAAGGTTGCTTCCTTCACCAATTCATGATGGACTCTATGTCGATTACTAACCTCAAGACGCGTGACCACCCAGTCACACTTCACCTTCACCAATACTTGGATTTCACGCTTAACCATAAACACACATTCTCAACGACAGGCACTGAAATAGTACATTCACATAAAATCAAGTCATCTCTACGAAAGCGGTTTTCAAACCAAAATCACAGTAAAAGAATATTTTCCCCAAGAAGATTAGTAGAAGAACCCGAATAGTACACTTTACAGTGTTGACTTTGTGTATCCTAATTTATATAATTGTTACACTTAAGAGACTTAATTGAACCTAATCCCGTATTTGCCACATGTAGTTTAACCTCTAACGTCCAACTCTCCACAACAGCCATACATATACATAAAAGAAATACAGAAAATGTTTGTCATGATGGATAAATACATAGTATTCAGCATTAATGATAGTCGAAGAATTTTTTCACGTTATTCCTTTAAAACATCCTTAAACATTTATATAGCATGTCAATTAAACAAAAGACAGATAACTGCACAATGATCAGATTTCAATAATAATAACGAATTGTTTAATATCTGAAATATTCGAAAGAAGCTTCCCCTTCCCCCTTTTCCACCTTTTCATTATTCTCAACTTCATTCATAAAATTTGCCGTTAAGTGTGTGCATACATGATGAAATACTTAGTCTCTTTTATCTGCTCCATGCAAAGGTATTTAACTTTGAGGAAAGTTTGGCAGTGTTTAAAATCTCTATTTCCTTTTCACGCAAATCTGTTGAATTAGAATTTAAATAATTGTAATTGTAGGCAAAATACAATGAAATAACAGGAAAATAAAATAAAATTATAGGTGAAAAGGGGAAAATACGATCATGTCAGAAATTTCAGTGAGGAATAGAGTTGGATGGATATTCTTAGGTGGTTATTCAATTCAAATAATTGTTGAAACAGGCTTAAGTTTGTTCACTGAGTGAGAAGCTCTTCTTATTTTACATAATATTAATCTATTCTGCTGTGAGATTAGGACACATCTGGATTATTTTTAAGATTAATGAATCAAATGAACATAAAACGAAGACAATCACGTGATTAAAAAATATTAATAACATGTTTTCCAATATTTCTCTTGTGATATCAAACTCTAAAGTAGAGGTGGTCAATCCACGGCACGCGTGCCACAGTGTAGCACAATGAAGTTGTAATAGTGTGACGCTAAAACTTATTGAAAAATTTAAAAAAATAATAAATAAAAAAAATTTACAATTTTATTAAAACGTGGTTATTTTAGACCTCTCCCCCCCCCCCCACTCAAAATTTGGATCAACATGTTTGTGAATAAAAAAATATTTTCTATTATGAACATAAAAACAAAATATCTTTCAAAACTAGCTGATATGCACGAAAAACAACTCAATTTTGTTCAAGAGCTAATCTTCTAATATATATGATAGGGAAGAAAAATGGCAATTTCAAAAGCCACATTAAGTAAGTACTTAATGGTTTCATAATTATTTAGAATCAAATGTTTTAAATTGCTTTCTTCTATTTTTTGCCTAAATTAACTAAATGAACCTGTAAAAAGTTTATTAACAATGGAATCTAAGTAGTATTTTTGTCTTTTTTATTATATTATCAAACTTCCACTATATAGACGCATTAAAAAATGTGCTTTTTGCGTGAAAATCACATAATAAGCTAATAAGTAACACTTTTTTCACCTTTTTTTAATATTTGGAAGTGGCACGCATATTTTTTTTTATCAAATAGTGGCACTGTTCCCAATAAGGTTGGTCACCCTGCTCCAAAGAGTTATAAAAATATTCAAATTTTAGTCTCTCTTATTTCTCTTACTCATTAAAATCAAACAAAAAAATCTTCCTCTAAATTTTAAAGTGTAAAATTTTATATAGATTCGCCAAAAAAAAAAATAAAATAAATAATTAGTAAGTGAAAATTTTTTTCACAACTTCGTTTTGATTACTAATGTAGTTTCATTTTGAGGATAACTCAAATTTTTCTATCCCTCGCAACAGTGGAGAATTATATTTTTTTAACAATTGCTATTAAATAATTATTAATCCAAGAATCTAGTGAGTGAATATTAACGTTGCACTGTTTAGCTACTCCAGGGCTTTTGGTGAAGGACCTCGTCATTTCGAACCACGTTCAAAATAACGAGGACGACACCTGAGCTGGGACCCCGTCTCCTAACTACCACACCACACCAATGGGAGGACGTTTGAGCTGTCGACAGATTCAACTTGCATCGCTTCTCTACACGTCGGGTCTTCAGCGGTACTAGGCTCGAACTCTTGGCACGCCATCCACGAGTCCGAAACCTTAACCACTAGGCTACCACGGCCTTACGAAATTAAAAGAATGATGCGATAAAATATTTTAAGGCATTCAGTTTTAATAACAGTATTTTTGTTAATTATTGCAAGGACTGGCAATACATAAAATTGAAGGAAAATATTTAAAATGATATCATCTTTAAGTCATCGACTTCTAACAATGACTCTTTTCAACATTCAATATCATCTATAACTAATTGAATTAGAACATATCATTATGTTGAGATTTGTTAAATTTAATTTTTCTGATTGAGATATTTCTCATTTGCAAAATAGATCCTTGTATATTTTTTTATGTATTGAATCTTTCAAATATTTGAAATGCATATTCCAAACATATTTTAATATAATTTTTTTAAAAAAAAATTAAGCCAAAATAAGTATTTGGGTTTTTTTCTTTATCGTTTTTGGGGATTTTGGCAATCATAATGATCTTTTACAAATAGAAGCATAAAATCTGAGTTAAGGGTGAGTTAATCCTCATCCAAGTTCCACAGTTTTTTTTTTCATTTATTTGATTTCACATTCAAAACGATTTAATCAATGTTTTCAGTATTAATTTTGACCATTTAAGTCGAAGAAATGCGTGGAACCTAATTTTTGTTTTGCGAGGGGGCGCTTCTTTCCCCCAAAATCTTTATTTATTTTGACAAGAAGGAGAATTTATTTCTACACGAAGGATTATGCTAAGAATCGCTTTTAAGTTCAATCGTATCTTAAAGTCCTTCCATGAAATAAAAAGAATGCCATACCGGTCTTAGTTTTATCTTCTCCATTTTACTTTAGTGGTCTGCCCCAATGGTCTGCCTAGTTCCACAGAATCATGTTAAAAATCCTGATTACTTATCCTGAAAAAAATATCTGTTTGATTGGTATTTCTATAACTTAATGTATTTTTTTCACCATATTCTAGGCCAATAATTCCCAAAGTGGTTCCTACGGACCCCAGGGGTCCCAAATATTTTTCAGGGGGTCTTTGAAAAGTTAAAACTCATTTTGGGGTCACTGAACAACGACAGGGGGTCAGCGCAAGGTTTAATATAAAGTTTTAAAAAATTTGGTTCATTTTTAACGGAAATTTAATTAAATAACAATAATTCACTTGGGTATTCCCGACTGGGTATTGAACCTTTTTGCGCGTGGAAAAAACTTAGATTCCAAACACAGATGAATCCATACTAATATAGGAACATCTTATTGAAATATCCACAAATTGAGGGACTAAAACCAATGTTTGAACAAGAATACCACAAATTCTGGTTACGAGAACAGATCCCGATTTCATATCCCGCATTATGGATTATTGTACAGAAGTTGTTGGCTAGCTTATCGTCTTCCTATTTGGTAGAACGTGGATTCAGTGCCGTTATAAACCTCATCACACACACACACAAGAAACAGACTAGAAATTAGTGCTCGTGGGGATTTGTGGTTGCTACTCACAAGCATTCAGCCGGACATAAATACATTCGTAGCATCTCATCAATTTCATACAAGCCATTAGTTTTCTTTCGTTTTATTTTCAACAAAAGTTAAAATTTCAATAAATAATTCTTCAACAAAATGTTTTTTTTTTGTAAATTTTTAATTTTTTCCCCCTGCAAACATTTATGAAGTTTTTTCACTTGGGGGGGGGGGGGCGTGGCAAGTTTTGTCTTTAAAAATGGGTCCGTATTCAAGTTTTGACTATTAAGGGGGTCCATGAGCAAGTTTTGACTATAAAAAAGGGGGTACATGTGAAACGAACCTAATTCCCTTCTACCCTGTGACCCAGCTAAAGATGTAGGAGGAATTAAAGGATCATTCGACATGATAAATTCCATTCATTTTATTTATCACTATAATCAACTCAAACACAAATCAATTTAATACTCTAAATAGGATAATTCAGTCAAGCAACAGAGGGAAGAGACGAGAGTCACGATTGGGGAGAATACATTAAATAACTTCTTTATATTAAAGGTTCTTCCCTAATATTACTTTACACGGTAGATATATACTTAATGTCCGCTTTGCGACTTTAAAACTTTAAATATCAACGTAATATGAAGTTGACAGTACCTGACTTTAGGAAGTCTTCAAATCAATTGAAATTAACTTTCTCTTCCTGACTATAATCTTTTACAAGGTAATCTTTACCTTGAATCTTTCTTGCCACTTCTAGTTAACTAAACTTCTAACTTTTTAACTTTTCATTCACTATTCTCTTCACTTCTAATTCACTAACTCGCGGACTAGGAATATTTATAATAAACTTAATTTGCATATCACGTTTCCTTCTTTAGGAGAAGATTGGTGAAATTTTGCTGGCCCAAATAATACCCAAGAGGATTAATAGAAGGTCGCGTATAGATCCGTCACACATGGGTTTAAAAAATTTGGGAACCACTGTTCTAAGAGAGAGATCATTTTTGTCAATTACTCTAATTGCATCTCAGATCCTACTTTATGATTCACAGATCAATAATAATAAAAAAAATTACAGAAATTTTAGAAGAAAACTGAAAAAGTTCTTATGTTTTGTTCTTTCGTTTTTTGGAACTTTAGAAGAGAGCAACTAAGTTAAACTATCGTTCCACTGGCAAAGCGAATTTTATTGCAGAGATAAATTCAGTTTGAGACGTTTTAAAAACATTTGTTGCTGACTATCTCAAGGAAAAGTACTAAAATTTTATGTTATTTTACAAGCATAAATATTTATGTACCATTAAAGGGAAAGTTGAGAGGAACATGTTTTTATTCTAAAATACATATATATTATGCAGTATTTGTTTTATTTTGCATATAAAGCATACAGTTTGCAATGAATAATTCTTATTTATAAAGGTTCTTTAGATGCACTTTTAAATCAGTATGAAATTATTTTAGAATGTGTATAACATATCTCATGAGAATGATAGGCATTTTACATTCTGTGAGAATAATTACACACGCCGTAGGAAAATTTCAAATTTGATGTTTATCTGCAGATTATATACCTTATGCGAAAAATGTATACTTTATAATACATTCCTAATATCACATATTACAGCGTTAGACGCTTCCCCCGCGGAATATACATATTTCATACTTTCCCTGTTGTGTTAAATGTTTAAACAAATCTCTCTGGTGTTCACAATAAGTTAGTAATATTCTAATAAAGCTATGCTTTATTTAATTCAGAAGATGTATAAGGTTTTATTTTAAAATAGACATATTTAAAACTTTGTACTATATTACAAAACTTTTTTTTATTTGTTTCTATTATAATTTAAAATTATTCTTTTCTTTTGAGCATTACAGTGTTGCCAATCAAATGGGAAATTAAATTTATATTTTACTTTTCACCTGACATAGTCTCTTTGGAATATATATAAAGCTTACATTTGAAATAAAATCAATTATTAAGTGTAAATAATTATGAGTTATTTGAGTCTTAAGTATAGCTGATTTTTCGGCAATATTTCTTGTTGTGGAATTAAAAACTAATAAAGATAAATAAATGAGAGTAGTTTCTCAAAATTTTGATTTATTTATGAGATTACTTTTGTCACTAAGTCGAAAGTTAAGTTACAGGTTCTCCTTATTGACCGCATTACACTTTTTTGACCTAATGAGTCTACTAACCTAATAAGTCTTTTACCTATTGACCTAATGAGCCTTTTAAGCCTAATTTAACTTAGAGGAAATTGAGAACAATAAATCGCTTACAGTTAATTTCTATTCATTAAGTTCGAATAAGTAGAAATATAAAAAGAATTTTTCAAATAATTTTTGCTAAAAAAACAGGTGTGTAGAAAAATGAGCTTCCTTTTCTTAAATTAAAGTTTTTACAATGGGGGGGGGAGGGGGCAACTGTGTGCCATCCTCGTCATTTGATAATGGTTCAAAATTACAAGATTCATTACCAATAGTCTCATGACGTTTCGAAGTGCAAATTTTTATAAACAATCACTCAATCATCCTTTATTAAAGTGTTTTTAAAAAAATTAAATTTTCCAACTATAGTTATGTTAATATGAAAAATAAGTTCTTCTCATTTTTATAGTATCATCCTGATATTTCTTCATGAAATAAATTCCATACAAAAATACTACCTCAACCATCTGTCACAGATAAGGAACAGGGAACATACGATTAAAAAAAACACCTAATCACACTACAATAAAGGAACCAGCCCAGATATCAGGTTATCATCTGCAGTCCATAAACCACGTGTTTCCAAACGCCGGTCTACGTCAGGGTCTCCATTTTGAGTGGGAGAGGGGTTGAAAGCATCGGCCCCCGTCTATCGATCCTCTGAACTAGACTCGTTCGAATCATTGATTCGCGGGGAATGCTGGGTACTGAAGTCGTACCACCACCTCATAGCAGATAACCAAGACGCAACGGTACTACCATCGACGGGAAAACCCCTGAGAAATATTGTAGGCTGTTTGTAGTCGAATTATGGAATTTGCGATTAGAAGTATGCAGTGAAATAGAGATCTAATCGGGGTAGAATTCTTTTTTAATTTGCTTCGAATTATTTTCTGCTTCTCTCGGTTTGGTTCCACGTGAGAGGTGAGTTGAAACCGGTCTTTACAAATTAAAAGGTTGGTTTGGATTATTTTTCAGTGGTAATTTAAAACTTGCATGTCATTTGTCGTTTTTTAAGTCTGTTATCAACTCAATTTATGTAGTTTTTGACAAAAATCTAAATTTGAATGTTAGGTGTTGCTAAGAATAAGAAAATACCGCCCACGTATTTAGGCTTCATTACAAGAGAATAATGATGAAAAGTTGTATTTGTGTTGATTGGTAATTTTATCCCTACTGTATAATGTACTATTTTAGCAGCCAATTTATGTAAATTTTTTATCATTATTTTATTTAGAAAAGTAATACTTCCTCTCTATGATATCAAACATTTCTAAATTCATTATTATAACACTATTAATACTAGATTTGTGTGGTTATTATTATACAGAAAATTAATCCTTTTATCCCTGTAATAAAGGAAGACTATCAAAAATGTTACGCATCCTTTAAATCTAAAAATACAATGTTGTATTTTCCTTTAGAACATTTATTGCAGTGGAGTTTATAGTAACTGTAAATTCTACTATCATCGTGTTTTAAAAATAGAACACAGTCTCTCTGCAATTATACTTCTACATTTTTTCCCCCCGAATTTTCTTCACTCGTTTATGACTCTTCCTGTCAAATAGTCTTCACTGCGTAAAGATAAGCTTTACAGGAAAACAACCATAAGCTGTTTTCTGACACGAATTGTATTGTGATCCTTTCTTCTCAGACAAGATGTCTGTGACTTCGCGCAGAGCCAAACGCATAACCGTATTGATGTGACCCAAGGAAGCTGTACACCGAAAATAAATAAAATATATTAATAAAATTAAAAATTCATATCGATATATATATATCTTTGCTATTTTTAAAAATCGTAATCTTATAAATATTAAAGAAACCAATTATTGGATTAAAATGTTTACCACTATTTGTTTATACATGACATGATATGTTTTGTGTAAAATATGATAGGAGTTTTCTCAGGAATTATATATGAAAAATAAATATGGTAGCATAAAGCTGAAGTACTGTATTTTTAAATAAATATATTTTGATGGGGAGTTGATTGTAAATTGAAAATAAATTACAAACGATACTTTTAAATAAATACGTGGAAATTTTTTTTTTTCAAAATAGTCCCTTCAGAAAAATTGGTAGATATTTAATTTTGAAATAATTTATTTTCACATAATCTGCATATACTGTATATAATTAAACATATTGGACAGAAAATAAACTAAAGTATTTTAATAAAAATGTATTTCATTTCATAAAAGAAAGTTTTTATAGCCTGGAATAGAATTATAAACTTATTTTTAAATTACTTTTATGGAATAAATTTTCATGAATATTTTTAAAAAGTAAAGGACAAAATAAAAAAAAAAGATAAATTGATTATAATAATAAATTTCTGAGTCGGCATTAGAATGAAAATAAAAAACATTGCTTTAATTTTTTATGAAAAATGTTTCAATTCCTAAAAAATAATCTTTAAGCATCTTCTTTGTTTAAAAAAATCTTTCTTTTAATGAAAAGAGTGTGAATAATTGAACTTGTTATAGTAATTATTTAGATTATTATGGCAAAGTTTTTGTATTCATTTATGACATTTTTTTTAAATTAATTTATGCCAATAGTTAAACATGCTGACACATTCAGTAATAAGCACTTACATTATTTTGGTAAATTTTTAAAACTGAGGAGCCATATGGAGAGAATATGATATGGAATAATGTGTAAATTATTAAAAATTGCTTATGAATTACTTATTATTATGCGAAAAAAATATTTGAAAGGTTATATGACGTATTTGAAATTGAGTTTTATATTTAGTTTTATTATGGCATATCTTATACACTTTATATTCATCAATTAAAATTTTTATTTCTGATTGTTTTGTGATTAAATTCAGATCTCATCTTGAGAAATATATAATTATAATTTTTAAACATTCTTAAAATGTAAAATTTATTTTTTATATTAATTTTGAAATCACTCTTAATATGGAAAATATTACCAAAGAGAGATACAATTCACATTCTACATCTTCATAGAGAAAATATCAAAATTTTGTATCCATTGTTTATACACGATAAAATAAAAATTGAGAAAGAAATTGATGGATGAGATGTGATCATGTAATTCTTTCATATGCATAGTAAAAATCATTTTGGACAATCATTTTGGGAGTCACACGCAAAATATTGATAAGATAAATAATGTTATGCTCCAAAAAGTGATAAAACAAAAATAAATTATGTGATAAAAAAAGCAATTAGTTTTTATAATTATCTTTATGAATATTTTGATTGAAGGAATAAATGTAATTTTTTGTATTTTATTACATTTTTTCTATATTCTGTTTGTTTGTATTTTCTATACATTTAGATGATTCTTAGTGACATAGATGAATTTTGAACATTAAAATTTTTTAATATTGTCACAAACATGAAAAAAAAAAAGAAATAGTGAATGCATTTAACATAAATTTCAATAAATAGTGTCAATTTGAACCTAATAAACTCCCAGAAGATTCAGCTAAGTAATGTGAAAAGCAGCTTATTTATCAGATTTCTATAAAGCGAGTGAGTGAATATTAACGTCGCACTGTTCAGCTACACAAGGACTTTTGGTGACGGACCTCGTAAATTTGAACCATGGTCAAGTGACACAAAGACGACACCTGAGCTGTCACCCCCTCTCTAAACTACCACACCACACCAACGGAAGGACGTTTGAGCTCTCGACAGATTTAGCGTACATCGTTTCCCTACACGGTGGGTCTTCAGTGGTACTGGGCTCGAACTCATGACATGCCAGCCATGATCCGATACCTTGACCACGAGGCTACCGCGGGCTCCAGATTTCCATAAAGGTTAAATCGTTATGGCTTGATGCATGGGAATATCGATTTAAAAAAATGGCGCCTGTAGCGGGCTACTCACATGTAGTTGTTGTGATTACTTATAAAAAGTGGTGTATGGACATAGAAAACGATAAGTTTCTTGCCAGAGGTTTGTCAATAACGGTACATAGATTCCAGAGGAGAGCGGGAATTGTTACGCCTTGTTCACTATGACCGAAGGGCCACAACGACTGATATCACCAGCAGCTATAATAGAGAAGACCCAACCCAAACGCACTGGCGTATCTAATCCTGAACGGACCCTGTATCTAAATATCACCTCTTTTGATGTCCTTTAACATTTAATGATCTTTTGCTTACACGTTTTGCGGCCCATAATGATTGGGGTCCCCGTATCATTAATACGGTGGTAGCTACGCCTCTGCCCAGACAGTGTGTCTCAACCTACAGTATAAAGCGCACTGAGGTGTGGGTTTACTCAACCAAAACTTGAAAGGCATTCCTGTGCTGACGCAAGTCATCATCAATATCTCCTGCAATGAGTCATAGAATATATCACTATTGGACTATAGCAGAATGGAAGAAAGCCATCTGGCCCGGCAAGTCACAGTTTCCAGTCAATTGCATTGACTAGCGAGTGCAGTTGCGCCGAGTGGCCGCGGTAGCCAAGTGGTCAAGGTATCGGATCATGGCTAGCGTGTCATGAGTTCGAGCCCAGTACCACTGAAGACCCGCCGTGTAGAGGAGCGATGCACATTAAATCTGTCGAGAGCTCAAACGTCCTCCTGTTGGTGTGGTGTGGTAGACTTGATGGTGTCACTTGACCATGGTTCAAAATTACGTGGTCCGTCGCCCAAAGCCCTCGTGTAAATGAAAAGTGGGACGTTAGTATTCACTCACTCACACAGTTGCGCCGATTTCCAATATAAGCCTTGACATTCATTGATTTATAGTTGGCCAAATACAAGGTGGTAGAGGTGGTGTTATGGCGTGGGTGATATTTTCAGGCGAAATTAGGACACATTATCCTCATAGAACAATCCTTTACGTCTATGCGCTATGCGGATATAATTGCCTTTTCGGGGCAACAGCCTACCCGAAGGGTAATGGCCATTCTCGTAACTAGTCCTGGGTGAAAATTTCTTACACGCTATTTTTGGGTGCCCCTTAATATATTAACAGTTTTCTTCGTTACATATGTTGAGGCCCCGTATCATTGATACGGCTGATACAGCTGTAACTACGCCCCTGATAATGGCGTTTACCAAACAAGCTTCATGTCATAAGAGCCGAGTCATTAGGGAGTGTCAACCCACTTACTGACTTTTAAATTAAACTGAAATGAATCCAATTGAACATTTGTGGTTCCATCTGGAAACCCGAATTCGTTCCGCCATGCTACTACCTCGCAATGTGCAAGAATTGCAGGACCAGTTGGAGAATACCCATGCTACTTTCTGACACCTTGTGGTAACACCGATTACCCCTTACATCCGAACCCTCTTGTCTACCTGTAAACCCGGCTAGATGTGTAGGAGGCACTGAATAATCCACAGACATTATTTCCAATCTAATTTGATTTATTAATTCTTATTAATGATTATGAAACAGACACAACACAATTCTAATTAAGGTATATTAATTCACCGGGCAACAAAAAAGAAAAAAAAATTGTCTCAGAAAGAAAAATATGTGATTCTGATAGCATTTCTTCTCCTAAATTCAAATATGATATCGATTTTTCTTCATCACGCAAGGTTTTTGAGAGACAGGCATTTATAATTTGAAACACTTTAATATTTTCTACATTCTTAAGTACACAATATTCGAACATTCGGACTCACCTAGAAATTAAGAAATCACGATTTTCTTTTATATTTCGCCTGTGTAGTATCCCTCTTGATGATCCAACAATAATCGGCCAGCATATTAGCATTCCATTTGCCTTAATATCTCTTTTCTATCGCTGAAATCTCCTGATGAAAGCGTTCCCCGTGCTCATCTCTCACTGCACCAAGATTTGATGGGAAGAAATCTAAGTGCGAGTGCAGGAAGTATATTTTTAAGGACATATTACAGCCCAAATTTTTATAAGATGTTATAAGATCATGAACAATATCACGGTAATTTTCCGCCTTCAGATTTCCCAAAAAACTGTAAGTTAAATTTTTGAACGCTTGCCAAGCTGCTTTCTCCAGTGGATTTAATAGTTCCTCAAACTTCTCACCATGCATTAATGATCGTATTTATGGACTCACAAATATCCCTTCTTTAATTTTTGCTTCACTAATTTTAGGAAACTTCTGTTTTAAATACATGAAACCAGGAGTATTGCTCATGGATTTCACGAAATTCTTCATTAATCCTAGTTTGATATGTAACGGAGGTAGATACACATTTTTAGGATTACACAATGCGTCATGTTTCACATTTTTCTGTCCAGGAATGAATGATTCGCGTTTAGGCCATTCTTTTCTGATGTAATGGTTTTTTCTGCCCCTACTATCCCAAAGACACAAAAAATAACAGTACTTTGTGTAACCAAGCTGCAGACCAATAATAAGTGCAATTACCTTCAAATCACCACAAATATTCCATTCATGCACTGTATATTGAAGCTTTGCCAATATAAATTGAAAGTTTTCATATGTTTCTTTCATACTACATAGGTATTGGTGGGAATTTATTTCCATTAAGCAGAAGCACTGCTTTTAAACTTACTTTGGAGGAATCAATGAACCAGCGCCATTCTATAGGGTTATGTTCAATACCAAATGTCTCCATAAGAGAAGAAATGTCATTACAAAACACTAAGCCATTTTCTTCAGAAAAATAGTCTTTACATTGAGAATGACGACTACAATAAGTACATATCTTTGTATTCTTTTGAAGAAGATTCCATCCTTTTAGCCGTTAACCAAGCATTTCAGACTGTTTTTTTGGATAAATCTCGTATGAGATCTTTAAGATCGTCTTGAGTCAATAAATGAGGCTCAGATGAACAGCTTGGTTCAAAAATTGTATCACCACAAACTGTTTCTTCTTCTTTCTTACTTCTATCGGAATCTGAGCTCTCTTCATCTAATGTCACATGTTCTGGAGGCTTTGGTATGGGCAATTCTTCGCTGTGTGGAACTGGTCTCATTGCAGATTGCAAGTCAGGGTACACCACTGTATGTTTTGATTTTGACGTAATCCCTTTAATGTTTATTAAGCAGAAATAACAGTCAGAGGAGTGATCTTTGGCTTCCCTCCAAATCATAGGGATAGCAAATGGCATGTGCCCTTTTTCCATGCAGTGAGCAGCCTACTACACGATAAACAACAGATATGTGGGGCACAGGTCCTTGTTTGGTCCCCCACTTTACACCCAAAATAAAGTTCATAACACTTTTTTACTAATGGAGTAAGGTTTCGCCTTTGGGACTTGAGCGTCACTTCATCACATACATAACAAAAGTTGTTATGATGATTTAAACAAGCTCTATGCATTTTGTAACTAAAAACAAATTAAAAGAAATAAATTTGTAAATACGCAACATACAACAATCCAGACACAAAGCACTCTCAATTACGTGTTTACTGGTTCACTACTATCTCACAACTGACATCGTTCTAATGAATGCATGCTAGTCTAGACCATGCCTGTGCCTGTCTGTTGTTCTGTAATGTCTGACATGAACTTGCACAGCAGTAGCAATGATACCATTTGAGTTAGCTCATGTGGTTCCATCACATTTGCAATGCTCTAGGAGTTTTTATTTTACAATGGACAAATGGTCGCTTATTAAAAAAATATTTAAATACATTAATTGAAATTAAGATTTTAAAAAAATCTGTGGGTGATGAAGAAATTCCGAATACATATTTGAAAACACGATAAAAAAAACTGCATTAAGTACAACTATTGGTACTCATGAGACAAAAATCATGTTGACCAGTGTTATGGTAGAGTGCAGAGGTGAGATTCGATAACTCAAGGATATTACTACAGACCCTCAACTGAATCTAAGATAGCTTAAATACGCTCAATTATAACTACATCACACTCGAATAACTAGCTTCTACTTAATCAAATGTACAGTACCTGAACCTTTAATGCATCGGATCCTATACTGGGAACTTTCAGGCATTCCTTTCGGCTTGATCAAATGACGATGGACCCACGTTCTCTAATCTTTAACTCTCAAACATATGATACTTCTATTTGCACACCTCCAACGTATCAACTCCAGCGTATCAACAACAATGTGTCAACAATTCACTTCCTTCCTTCCTTACTTTCTTTTTCTTAACTCGCGAAAACCGAATTTATATAATATACCTCATTTACATATATCACGTTCGCTTTCTCGATGAAAATTGGTTGAATTAAATATTTTGTTTAAAGAGAGAGGAGATATTAGTAGAACCGCGTATAGATCCGTCACAACCTTATGGAATCGATGATTCGCCGTATGCTCTCGAATTAGTGATTGAAAGGTGGACCTACTTCATATTAAATAGGTGTTCATGATGTCGTGGGTCTTAAGTGTATATTTTTTATAATGAATACTTTTTAACACGAAGGATTAGTTTTTGCAACGTTTAAAATTCACTGAACGCTTTTGAAAAATGCTTAATTTGAAGATTCCTGAAGAATTTCAGTATTAATTACTTAATCTGGAAAACTACCCTCTACGAAATTTTCGGAAATACAATAACTATAAATTTAGATATCACATCTATTGTTGATGGTGATAATTTTTGTATGTTTTTAGTTCATTGTAACATTTTTAGATTCATCATTAGATTCAAAAACTCAAAACCAGTTTTTATCTTTTCTTTCAAAACTCAAAATTATTCCTACCGAACTACTTATTTTAACATCTCGTATAACTAGCTGTCATTTTAAGATGAAAAAAAAAATTAGCACGACCATACATTTTTAGCTTTAGATTCACATTAGGACATATTTTAATTAAAAACTTTTACATTCATTGAAAATGTAATAATTTACACAGAAAATTAGTTAGAGAGTTAATATAACTGAATAAGAGAAAAAATATTTTTACATGGGAAAAATTATAACTTCGAAACGCAGGAAAATAAAATATTTGTTTGCCAGATTCTTAGAGATGGATAGTATATTGACCATTCGAGAGAAAAGAAGAAATGCTTTTTTTCATGTCAGGATTTCTTTTTTTTCCCTTTTGTTTAATTAAACTTCCGTATACAGAGCAATAACCTCGTTAAAATGTCAACTTCATTTTTTTTTTGCATAAGTACAACCTAATTAAACCTTATACTACTTTTCCCAGAAAATCTCTGCTGACAAAAAATGTATACTAACAGGAATTTCAAAAAATTCAAATGTTTTCACGTTATGCAAATGAAATATTTATGTGGAATTACTCAAATATCTTTATTCGTCTCTTGTAAATACATTGTGGAATTATTACTAGTTTTTGAGAAATATTTTGTCAATATCTCTGTATACATATTTTTTTAGAAGTAGAATAGAATTTTTAACAATTTTTTATAAATATTCTTTTTTCGATATGTAGTCCCTGAAAGCTAACTTCTAAATTATGGTTATTGTTATTGATATTAATTTTATCGGAAAAGAATAGGACTTATAGATAGTTTTATCGTGAAAGCATTTAAATTACTTTAACATTTTCTAGTAAAACTGTGTGGTCAGTCTTTTTCAGATATTACATTTGACAAGAAGGAATATATTTGAACAAGACTACTTAATATTATTTAATTAAAATTATATGCAATTTCCAAATGAAAAGCCCAAACACTTTATAGTTTTCAATATTTGTATTCAAATGCTATAAAATTAGAAAATATTAGAAATTGCTCTAAATTTATTTGACATAACTGAGTAATATTTGAATGATGAATTTAGTCTAAGACCATAGTGAAAATTTTAATATTGGAAAAACCGTATTTTATGTGTTCAAAGAAATGATAGATTATTAATTTCATTTGAATAAAGTGCTATTTTTAAATCTCAAAAGTTACTGTTATTTATATGAAGAAGAATTGTATTTGTCATATGTTAAATAGAAATATTTAAAAGCAACATGTGCATGCAATGAAAGCAACTAAATTTTATGTTTTAAAGGTCAATAAAAATAAGGGAACTCTTAACCAAGAATTTAATAAAATGTTTGCTATTTCTAAAAATATTGAAATGTTTTTAAGGTTATTCTTTAGACTTCTGTACATACTCACTATCCAGAGTTGCACATTACTCTCAGAGTTTCTTTACCTTTCAAACGCCGTCCCTGTAGAACTCAGAAAATTGCTTCGAAAACTTATAGTTCCACCTCTTCAATTTAGTTTTCAAATCTCCGACCTTGCAGTGGGTCTTTTGAGCTCTGAGAATAAGAAAAAGTCAATTGGGGCAAGTTCGGGAGAATAGAGTGGATATCGTAGAATCTAAAATTCACAATACATTGATTCCTCAAATATATCTTGAAGTAAAGTTGCAGATGCATAGTAGGCAAAAAGACGGACACCTTTGGTGAGCATACCCAACTCACATTTTCATGATCAGAATTTCACGCAATTTATTCAAAAGTGTGCGAGAATGGTTATTAATGATTATTTGGCCATTCTCTTGCCAGGTAATCTGTTAAGATGACTTTATGACAGAAACATGCAGACAGCAAAGCAGAAGAGTCTGCACTTTAGCCTTTTTTGAGATAGGTCAGTTGCTGTGCCTCCACTCCTTGTTCAAATCTCTGTATCATATTGGTAGATTTAAGATTCATTGATAATTTTCAGGCTGTTCAAAACATGATATTTATTTGCCTTGTTCCTAAAATTCAATATCTTTTTTGATAGGTCAAGCCTCATTTGCTTTTGAAACGAAGTCAATAATCGTGGAACCCAGCGTGTTGATATTTTTGACATGCGTAGTTTTTTTAGTAAATAATTTGCGATACACTGCCATAATTATATAAAATAATTTTCATTCAGGATCATTTGAATGTTTCTATTCAATTTAATAGATTAAAGTTCTTCTTTTTCTTAACTGGGACAACATCATTCGTGAGCAGAGACATTGTAAGGCAGGGGCCAACTGGGCTTGGGCTCAGAACCTCGCCCTCTGTAAGGCCTCGTTTTGTTCTCAGGATGTTAACACGATCCTGATCCGGATGATGTTCAAATATTATTCCAGTGCATATTCTCCAAAAAACTTGGATTTTCAAACTGCATGTCAATTTGCAAAATTGGTAAGACTGTATTTATTATGTGGTGATCATTGTCCATCTAACCTTTTATGACATTAGGCCTAGTATCAAAAAAGATTATTCAACTCATTTAGTCGAAATGCGGTTATCGGTCGAGCCGGATTGAGCCTAGGTTTTTGAGATTGTTGAGTCCGTTTGAACGAGTATTTGACAATGCATGCTATATGCTATCTACTTTTAAAGATCTTAGGTAGGGCCCACTTTTCATAGATGCCCAGGGCATAAAAAAAATCTTAAGATTTCTCTTGGGCCAGGGCCTCACAGAGTCTTAAGACATCCTTGTTCGTAAGTGGTCTACTTATTGGATCACCTATAAGAGACATGTGGCCAGTTCAACAATTCCTTTTCCTCCTCACAATCTATATATATAAAGGAGAAAAGCGACTGACTGACTAATCACGATATATCCGGAACTATTCAACCTACAGATTTGAAATTTGGTAGACATGTTTCTTTTATGGAGTAGAGATCAGCTAAGAACGGATTTTTTGTGAAATTCGAATCGCAAGGGGCGTTACGGGGGGTTAAGGGGCGTTATAAATAATTGTTTCCATTTTTAAACTACACGATGTACAATCTTGAAATTTGGTAAACAGTATCTTTTCATAGAGTAGAGATCCCCTACAAAATGAGTTCGGTGAAAATTGACCCCCAAGTGGCGTTGCGGGGGCTTAGGGGCCGTTATAGATAATTATTAACATTTTTAAACTATGAGACGCAAAGTCTTTAATAAATATTTTCCTTTCATAGAGTAGACATCAGCTACAAGATGGATTTTGGGAAAATAGCCCCCCAAGTGGCGTTGCGGGGGATTCAGAGGCGTGATAGATAAAAATTTTCGTTTTTAAACTACTTGATCTACCAGCTTGAAAATTGGTAGGCATGTTTCTTTCATGGAGTAAATATCCGTTACAAAATGGGTTTTGGGAAAATTGACCCCCAAGGGGTGTTGCGAGGGGTGTTAAGGGGAGATATAAATAATTATCTATATATATAAAGGAGAAAAGCGACTCACTCACTGACTGACTAATCACGATATCTCCGGAACTGTTCAACTTATAGACCTGAAATTTGGTAGATATGTTCCTTTTATGGAGAAGAGATCAGCTAAGAACGGATTTTTTGTGAAATTCGAATCGTAAGGGGCGTTACGGGAGGTTGAGGGGCGTTGTAAGTAATTGCTTCCATTTTTAAACTACTCAACGTACAGTCTTGAAATTGGGTAAGCAGATTCCTTTCATAGAGTAGAGATCCGCTACAAAATGAGTTTGGTGAAAATCAACCCCCAAGTGACATTGCGGGGGCTTAGGGGGCGTTATAGATAACTATTTCCATTTTTAAACTATTAGACGCACAGTCTTTAAATTTGATAAATAGATTCTTTTCATAGAGTAGAGATCAGATACAAGATGGTTTTTGGGAAAGTAACCCCCCAAGTGGCGTTGCGAGGGGAGGGGGGTTAAGGGCGTAATAGATAAATATTTTCGTCTTTAAACTACTTGACCAACCTGCTTGAAAATTGGTAGGCATGTTTCTTTCAAAATGGGTTTTGGGAAAAATGGCCCCAAAGATATAAATAATTATAAGGGGAGGTATAAATAATTATTTCGATTTTTAAACTATTAGACGCACAGTGTTGAAATTTGGTAAGCAGATTCCTCTCATAGAATACAGATACGCCACAAAATGCGTTTCGGGAAAATCGACTCCCAAGTGGCGTTGAGGAACGTAAGGGGCGCATATTTTTCAATACAATCAAATTCTTAATGCTAGGACTTAAATATCAAAAATTTATACATATATATAACCAACAAAAATTCATAAAACATCATGAAATACCCAGCGAAGCGGGCGGGTAACAGCTAGTAGGGTTATATAGAAGGTTATCATTTCCATAAACAGCCATCACTTCATCGTGAATAATTGGGGCATATTTTCTCCATATTAATCGAAGGTTTGCTGAAATAAAAAAAAATCATTCAGCTTTTTAAGCGTACTTGGTGTTCTTTTTAAAACTATAGCTTAAAATTACTGATAAAATTATACAATATCAATTCCTTATTAAACTATAAGTGAAAAAAAATCTTCTGAAATATTTAGTTATTTTAAAAGAAAATCGTTTGTGTGTCGCTTAAAAAACTAACCTATGATTTACTTAAGATGTTTTCTGTGCCACCACTTCGGATTGATGAAATTATTCTTTAGATTCAACTGTCATTGATCTATCAATGTATGATAATTTAATAATAATGTTTTACTTCTAAAATTTGATCTGAATTGATAATAGAATGTTACGAGTGATATAAAAGAACCTGTGAAGAGCATGGCAGGATTTTACTATCCATAATCTTTAATTCATTTATAGAAAACTTTTGATATAGGTATTTGTTCTTAAATAATCAAATTAAATTATTTGTATAACATTTTATAGGTATTATATATTATAATTTTTGAAACGTGTTGTATTTTTCTTAAATGTTTTGTGTAGAAACAAAATATTTAGCTGTGTTATTTTCGATTCATTTTAGTGAATTTTGTATACATGAAAAGGAAGGAAAAAAGTGTTGAATTAGGATAATTACCTATAAAAATTGTACTTTTTGTTGCTGGATGAAAATTGATCAGTTGTTCATAGAGCGATGAAAGCAAAGATGGAACAGTCTTGTATTTCTTGCTTTGATGATTAAACACAAACGTTTTTCAGAAATTATTCCTCTCGAAAAAGAAAAAAAAAATGAACAATTTTTTAAAAAATTGAATAAAATAGCTATGGTAAATCTTTTGTTATATCCAGACACATTCATCATGATTTCAAATAATCAAGTATTCTAGTAAATTAACTTCTCAATTTATTATCCGAATTATAAATCCGAATATATTACAAAAGGAATTGATATATCTGTTGCTGATCTTAATCGTAATCGTAGTCGATAGCAACATCTGCATTATTTGCATTCTGTCACTTAAAATTACCGGTCTCACTAAATTACCTTTCATCCGCGAAAGGATGTGTACGGAAAAACGTGAAGTGTTAGGTATTAAAAATTTCGTACTTTGTTCTCTTGTTTGCTTTTACCTTTAACTTTATTATTTGACAAAATGGCTTTTATTTGGATAAATTTGCTTAATATTTTAATATAACCTAATTTTCTTTTTTGTTTCATCGGAATGTGCTTGGCTAAGCTATTATGATGGTTTTCTTGAATTGTGGATATTTTATTGTTATCGTCGTATATGATTTCAAATATATAGATATATGAAAGTTTCATAATAATATAAGATATATTTGAATAATTTCATAACCTCAAGCTGATCAAGAATTTTTTGTTATAAAATTAGTAATTTCGTATTTAAATATTTTATTAAAATATTCTGAAATTATCTATACATATTTTACTAACTAATCGTTTTTGTTTCTGAGTGCTAGAGAAAAGGTATGCCTGAAATTATGCATATTTGAGTAAAAATAATAATTTTCATTAGTTTTTTTTTTCAGAATTACTAATGCATGCATGTAAAAACTTTAATTTTATTTCTTTATAAAAATTTTTAGTGCAATAAAAAAAAAATACATTCTTTTATTTTTCTGAAATACATAAGTACATCTGAATTTTTTTTCCAAGTTTTCTACTGATTTATATGAATAGTACAAAACTAATCTAATGTTATAGAGATTTTCTTGTTATCAGTATATAACAAAATTAAACATTTTGAATATATTTTTCTAAAATTTCATTACAATGACTAGTTAAAATAAGACCATATACCATATTTTTTGCTATAAATTTCATTAATGAAGAAATGATGTAACATACTTAATGAAATTTAATAAATATTGAATGTAATATATATATTCTTAATTTTTGAAAATATTCTTCATCAGAATAATTACCATGAAGTATCTAAAAGAATTGGAGTTTTCTTGAAAAATGTATAGTAAAAAAATGTTATTTATGGTCATACTTCTACTGTTGGGGTATCATACGGTATAATACATAAGAATTAAAAAAATTATACATTTTGGATTTATTTTGAATTTTGCTTTATTTGTGTTGTATAATTTGATATTTCACTATATATACTTTTTGTATTTGCAATTGAATCCATTATTTGTAGTGCAGTTCTTAAGTCTTTTATTTTATAGTAAATATATTTGCATGCATAACTAAACTATATCTTCTTAAATTTATTCCTAAATATTTTTCATGTTTATAAATGACTTAATTGCTCTAACTGTTCTCAATAATATTTTATTATTAATTAAACCTGATCTAGAGCATTCTTTTTCTAATTACTGTGTTCTAGAACAAAATTTATCAATTGTTTTTTTCTTCACAGATTGAAATAACCAAGACAAAGATGGACAGCTCTCTTCAGTACATCTGCGGTTCGATTGCTGCTGCTGTAACAGGTGCAGTGGCTACGGCTGCATTTTATATTGCAACACGTCCTCCACCTAAGCTGAAACGCAACTTTGACCTGAATTCTCAATCTGAAGAATTGCCTGTAAGTTTGAGGTTTCTATGGTCTGTTCATATGTAATGATTTTATTCATATTTTTTGTAATTTTTTTACATATAATCTACAGTAGCGGTTTTTTAAAATGATATATGGAATACTTATTTTTATTAACTGTATACATTTAACTGCTAATGTGCCATTTTACTTGTAAATTTCATTATGGTGGATTTTTAAATCATCACTTTACTATATCTATTGATATTCAAAAAAATAATTTTTTTCCAAAATTCTTTCAAGTAGAGAAATGGGGAGGAATTTTTCAAATGAATACATTCACCTAACTAGGAGAACAATAATCTTTTTAAAAGAAATAAATTTCATTTAAATTTTATAATCTTAAAAATTAATAATTTATATCAATAGTATTATTTAATATTTCAAATAATTAATTCTGAAGCATTTATAAAAAAAAAAAAAATTCTAGACGATTCCTGTATAAAAATTAACCAATTTCATTATTTTTCCTGAATGTTTTTCAGTCTGAGTGCAAACACTATGGATGGATATCATGTATTTATTTTATAACAAACAGATGAAATTGTATCTATATGTAATAGTGTTCACTATGTCAATTTTTTACCAAATACAAGCAAGAACCATTCAATTAATGTACCTTTTATCTGCTTTTGTTACATTCTGGATACTAAAATGAGCTGGGGGAAAAAACATATCTCGAAGGATATTTTCTTTTAGAGCTTTTATTATGTACTAAAAACTGCTTCCTTTCTCTAATGTGCATATATTTAAATGGTATAAAAATCAAATTGCAATTCATGTTTTAGTTGAAATTTTTAAGGAATCTATTTTGAATGTAAGAGATAAATATTTATCAGTTTTTCATTAATAATGGTTTTGGAACCTTTTTTTTCTTTGAAGGGTTCTATATATTCTCTGTAGGTAACCAGTGTTTGCTACTCCTACTCTAAATTATTTACTATAGCAAAATGCAACTAAATGATGTATTAAATGGCAACTAAATCATATAAAAAAAGTAATGTATTTAAATTTTTTTGGTTGTGAAAGATATTGTAATTTTACTTTGCATAAATAATTAATTTGTGTCTAATGTATGAAAACTTATATTATTAACAAAAGGATAAAACAATTGATTTAATATAGCTGCTGTATGAAAATATATCCAAATATTTCATACTGACGGCTTACATGCATCATAATTATTGCATCTAAATTTTGCGATAATCATATGCAGTGCTGATTTGAGCTCATTTGGGGCCGTGGGTACAGATCTACTAGTGCCCTTGGCACTGGTGGATCAAAGTTTATAACCATAAATTCCGTTAAGTCCATCTTATTCGGGCCCCTGGGTGCCCACACCAAGGGCCCTATTGATAAACAAAACACTGATTATATGGTATTCAGTATCAATAATAATGCTTTGTATACATAATGGATATTCTTACAATATCAGTTTTGTGTTAAATTTATAATTTACTTTCTAGGGTCCTGATCATGTGAGAATTTCTCATTTGACTCCAAAAGCTCCACATGTCTCATACTTATTTGAAGATGCTCAAACATTACATGAATGTATGATACGAGGGACTAGAGTGTCTGGTAAGTTGTGTACTATTTTACAATTCGTTCTTCCATAATAAAAAAAAATGTGCTTATGTTTTTTTAATGCTGCAGATATTTTAAGTACATAAATGGTCAGTAGAACATTGTTGAAAGGATTCCGATTGAGTAATTTGTATTTAATTGTAGTAAATGCAAAAGAAATTTCAATCAACTTTTTGATTTTTAATTTTTTATAGCATGCATTTTGTATAGATTAAAATTATGTGTTCATAATGGTTTGAACTCTTGAGAAAAAACATTTAATTTATATAATTAACTAAAATGATATTACTTGCATCTTGGTCAGGGGTGGAAAAATAGTGGCCTGTTAAGAGTTTTTTTTTTCGTGGCCCACCAAGATGGTTAATAAAAACGAAATAAACAGAAAATGTTCTCTATATTTGGGTCAACATATATTTGAACAAAATTTTTCTTACATAAAGAATCAACAAGAGTAAATATAGATGCAAGTTGGCTGTATTAACTTGCATGCTGTGATGAGGATTTCAACAAGCAATTTCACTCCTGATTAAAAAAAAATATTTATATAGTAATGTACAATGGAGTGCATTTGTCTTATTAAACTGATTCTAAAATTAAGTGTGCTTGCAGCTATATATATATATGAAATCTGTAATAAATAAATTGAATAAAACTTCCATTTTATTTAACTTGCATTTATTAATTTTTATGGTGTAATTTAAAACTTTTCTAAGATGCAAAGTTAACTAATGAATGCAATCATTTAAATAAGGTGTGGCCCTCTGGTATCCTACACTTCCACAGTGTGGCCCTCCAGCCAAAACAATTGCCCATGCCTGATCTAGGTAATAGTTTAGTTAAAAATACAAAAAAATTTGAAATTAGCTATGTCTAAATTGTTTACTTTTTCAAACCTATTAGTTAATTATTTTAAGGAAATATTATCTGCATAAATATCTTTTTATTTTTGCATACTTATGTAGATAGAATATATAAAAATTGATTCACACATAATAAAAGTGGCTTATTTTTTGTTAAATTTTTCCGATGAGGTTTTCGTCTTGCTCTAGGGTTTCTCTAATATTCGTACAAATCTTACAATATTCTTCTTTATGATCTTTAAAGTCTGATTGGTACAATCAGATAGGGGTTGATTGAAATTTGATTCGTTAGAAAGATGAATTGAATGGAATAAAATCTGCTGTATGTTGATTCATATATTTATTGATATAAGTCAGATATTTGAAGAACAATGTGTTATATATATTACATATATTTGTTATGTGCCACCATTTTTAATAAATATTTATATAAAATCTAAATGCTTATGTTTTATTGCATAGTACAAAGGTTAATAACAAAATAGTTTCAAATTGTAAGCCATGTAGAGAGGGCTGATGCATGTTAAATCTGTTGATCTCAAAGTCCTTCCATTGGCCTGGTGTGGTAGTTTAGAAAAGAGGATGCTAGCTCAGGTGTTGTGCTTCTCACTTGACTAATACTCAAACTTATGAGGTCAGTCGCCAACCTTTGTGTTGCTTTTTAGTGGGATGTCAATATAACTCTTCCTCACTCAAATTGCAAGATCAGTTTTTAACTTGTGTAGTTTTAATGAGATTTTAAGCAAAGTCAAATTTTGCGAGTAAAACATGGTAAATGTAGACACATTAATTTATATTTTGATCTTCCAAACATCATAGGTTTTTCATATAGGTAAAAATTTCTTTAATATTTAAATTTCAGGCAATGGTGCATGCTTAGGTTGGCGAGAAAGAGGTAGTGATGAATACCAATGGGTACATTACAAAGAGGTATTTATTTTATACATATGCATAATATTTATTACATTTTTAATGTTTTCTTTAGTAAAACAATTATTTGTTTTTAAGGTTTTAGAGAGAGCTAAAAACTTTGGTGCTGGTTTACTTCACAAGAAATTGAAATCTGGTTCTTTTGTGGGTATTTATTCATTAAACAATGTAGAAGTAAGTAAAAATTTTGTTGTTTTTCTTGCATGATTTTTTTCCTAAAAACTTGTTACTAAGGATGTTTTTTTATGGTGTACCATAATTAATTCTCATGTATCTAATCTCATTTTACAGTGTGTGTTAACAGAGTATGCATGTTATGGTAGATCCATGTCTATTGTTCCTATATATGATACCCTTGGTCCTAAAGCCTTCACTTTAGTTATAAATGAAGGTGAGTTTTTAAAGGCATCTGTTTAAAATATCTAGTTAATTATGTAAGCTAAGTATTTTGTTAAATATTATTTTAATATTTAAATTGAAAAACTGCCCAAATTATCATGAGAAACTAATATGCAAGTTTTTGCACAGTACAGGTCCTTATATGATTAAATATAATTATTTTACTTCATTTAAATCAACTGTCTCATTTTTATTGATGATTGAAATGTGCTTCCTTTTTTTAAAACAATGTTGTTCACTGGGATTTAATTGTTAAATATCAAATTGAAAATAACTTCAGAGCCAAATATATATATATGGTAAATGTCAATGTTACTATATTTTTTTAAATGTATTTGTATCCATATTTTCCTTTTTTAGCTGAAATCTCTGCAGTAATTTGTGATAAAGAGGATAAAACCATGGCATTATTAAATGATAAAAATGAAATGCCTACTTTAAAATTAATTGTTCAAATTGAACCTATTTCTGATTCTGCAAAGAAAAGAGCTGAAGAATTTGATGTGGACCTTATTTCATTTAAAGAAATGGAGGTATGTATGTAAGAAATGTGTATAAATATAAACTTTTTTAGTTGAATAAGTTGGTATTTTCTTAAAAAATAAAGCTAAGGCTTTTTTAAAATTCCCTCTTAATCTTTATCTCTGTTTATCATGAATCTTAAAAAAAAATCTTTTCATATTTTAATTTAATTTTTCTTTTATTTAGGCTCTTGGAAAAGCAAATCCTCAAAATTTAAAGGTGAGTGTATATATTTAAAACAAAAATTGGTACTTTTTGGAAGTGTGGTAAATAAACTATAAACATGTTAGATATCTTAAATGGCGGTATTTCACTTTATTTCCAGCCTCCAAAGCCAGAAACTTTGGCTACCATTTGTTACACTAGTGGGACCACAGGAAGTCCAAAAGGTGTTATGCTGACACACAAGAGTATTGTAGCTAATGTTAGTGCTGTGATGCTGCAACTGGTAAGAATTTCTGTGGTTTCCTTTTTTTTTTCAATGAAAAGTTTGTTGCAATTTTGAAAGAAAAGAAATTTCCATGCATTAGAACTTTTAAAAATGTTTGACATTTTTGTAATGCAAGTATAAATTACTTATGTCATAATAAATGATAAGATGTTATTTTTTTCTTTTAAATCATTTTTCTTAAATTTCTTTTTGATTGCATGAAAAATTACTTAAAAGTAGATTTCATCTTTAATATATTAGTATTAAACTGACTGTGTGAATGTTTAGAGATACTCCATATTTTCTATTTCACTTTGCTTTCTGATGTATTGACCTAATATTAATATTAAAAATATAAGTAAATATTTCAAGTGGCTATAAATTATATACAAGCTTTTTTGAATTGTAAGATTGTAAAAATCTAATATTTGTATGTTTTTTCATCATACTTAGTAAAAAGAATTTTTCAAGATTTTTATCTGTTCAATTAAAGAATATTTTAAAAATGTTCTGAACAATTTTAAAAATGGTATACTCTTAAGATTTTCTTTGCATACAATAGTATTGAAATTAGAATTTTTAAAATTTTCCCATTTTTATTAAAGAAATTACTTTGGTCTCAACATAATTTCGCAAAGATTTATTAAATTTTAATACATTATAAAGCTTTATCTTAAATATATTGTAGACAATATTCTAGAACTTCCTTATAAAGAAATCTCATAACTAATATATATTTTAAAATGTTGAACAAGTGAATTTTTAACAGTGCTATTTAATTCAAATCTTTTATTTGAAGAGAAAGAGATTTGGAAAATTTTTTATATTTTAACTTAATATTCAAAATTGATTTTAATTAATAAGTCTCACTTTATATATGAGTATTAATTAAAGTATGTTGGAGAGTTAGAGAAACTTGATTAATGTAGGAATCATTTTGTAAGACATAAATATCTTTCTTTTGCTACAACTCCTCTTTGTGTTGTTTTTCATTTTTTTAATGCTCTTTTTTTTTGTAAATAATTTTCATAAATTGAAATTTTATTGTTCTTGAACAAAAAATGTGGTCATTTCAAAATAGTTTTGAAATTTTAATTTGAATATATGTCAGATTTAACATTTTAAAATATTTGACCTTCCATTTATTCAGTTGGTTTCTTAAAATTTATCCATTATTTATGTTTGAATAAATTGTGACCTGGTTACATTTTAAAATTCTTTTTGACCGTTAATTTCCATGTAATGTAAACATAAAGTCTTTGTTCTTCTTTAGGTTCCATTAACATACTTAGCTAAAAAAATCTAGGTGTTCTGCCTGTTGTGTGTGTGTGCCTAAATGTTTTTCAAATTAAAGAATACAATTAAAAAATAATGAGTTTATGCTTTTCTGGGACCTTAAACTGTGACCAGTTCTAGCTGTTGTCATAAATTGTATTCAATCTCAAGGTTGCATTTTCTTTGGGCTCGCTGAATTCATTTTAAAAATGTGATGAGTTTTTACCAAGCTATATATTATCCAGTTTTTGTATTTTGATAAAAAAGAAAATCCAATCTAATTTTTCATATTTTTGTTATCTGCTTTACTTATTTCATAAAACTTATTTATAGGGTGAAACGGCTCCTGGCAGTAAGGATACAATGCTTTCGTTTCTGCCACTAGCCCATATGTTTGAACGTTGTTGCCAGGTAAAGGCTTTTATTTCCGTGTATTAAAAATATCAAAATCTAATTGTCTGTAAAAATATTAAGTACTTAAATTTTTAATGCATTTTTTTCTTAGATTGGGCTATTCATGACAGGTGGTAAAATTGGGTTCTTCCAAGGTGATATAAGAAAACTGAATGAAGATTTTCGAACTTTAAGGCCTACCGTCATACCATGTGTGCCTCGCTTATTGAACCGTATGTATGACAAGGTAACAGAACATTTTTCTGTATAAAACACTTTAAGATTAGTTAAAAAAATGATAACCATATGTTGGTGTAAATGGGTAAACAGTCTTATTCTTTTAATGTTAAACTGTATGTTTTGATTATGAACTTTGATAGTTTTATATTTTAAATTTATATTAATTTGTCTTTTTTTTCATAAAATTTATTGAAATATTCAGAAACATGAGTGAAATTGTGCAATAATTTCTGTTTGAATTTTGTTTTGAAAAAAATTGAATGTTTCAATGTTATATTTTTCTTCTATTAAAAATATTTTTGGTTTCTTTGCATACAAAGTTGAAATTGTTAATTTCTCTATATTGTCTTCACATTATTTTTAAAAAAATTTGCACTTTTAAATTTTTTTTATTTTCTTACTCTTTACAATTTTTTTTTTAATTCTAAAGGAGTAGAAATATAAATGATGAAAAGGAAAAGTAAAGGGATTTTGATGTATTAATTTGATTTTCTTTATTCAGATCCAAGAAGAGGCTAATTCAAGTAAGATAAAAAAGATGTTGTTAAATATGGCCATTGAGAGTAAAAAAGCAGAACTTGAAAAGTATGTAGTATTTTCTTACATCTTTTTCACATGAATACAATTTCTGATTATGACTAATTTTTTTTTCTAAAATATAGTTTATCTAGTTATAAATTTCACTACTAAGGTGATTTATCAGTTAAATATTTCCTATGGGTTATTTATCTAAATGAAGAATGAAAGGTTTTTATAGCCAACATATCAAATACAGAAACAAATTATCAAATGTTTCATTGATTTTTCTGCATATATTTATTCATTTTAAACTGAATCAGCCACTTAAAAATGTTAATGTTCCTGAGTTTTTTTATAATGTGAAAAATATGTTAGTTCAGAAAATTTAACATTCATTTCATTAAAATCTTATATTAATTTAAGAATGGGAATTGTATAATTTAGTATTAAATTTTTCTAGCAATTGTAATTTATGCTATGTAGAATTATGACAAAAATCATAATTAAGTATACATTAAAATGAAATATTTGTTTGAAGTTTAGACATGCACACACACACACATTGAATTCTAAAGCATAAAAAGAAAATTTCTTATATTAAATAAAGGATATTAAAATTTAAAAAAAATACCTTTATGAGCATGATTTATCTACTTATTATATTCACAATAGGTTAGCAATTCAAAAGGTTGTAAAATATATTGAATTCCTTTAAAAATTTTGCTTAATTACTTATGGGCTGAATTGGTGAATTTTTTCCAGGGATATAATTCGTAACAATAGCGTGTGGGACTGGACTGTCTTAAAACCAATACAAGATAAACTTGGGGGTCGTTTGCGGTTAATAGTAGTTGGATCTGCTCCAATTGCTGGTCACATTTTAACTTTTCTTCGTAGCGCACTTGGCTGTGTGGTAAGTATCTGTGATTTGTAACCAACAAATATATTATGTAATACTTTTTGTATATTACACTTGAAAAAAAATTGGATATTTTGTTATTTTTACTTATTTTATTTAAATATTTTTTATATCATTTAAAAAATTGTTTCAATTTTTCTTGGTTTATTCAATCTTATAAATTTTTATATTAATCATTCTAATTTTATTTCATTCTTATTATTGTAAAGTCAAATTTAAAATTTGCACAACAATGCCATTTTAATGAAACTTTCAATTTATGTGTTTTAATAATATTTTGAGATTTATCCTTTGGGTCACTTTGTTTAATGAAAATAAAATCATATATAACATAAAAAATTAATCTTTTTACAGATTGTTGTAGGTTATGGACAGACAGAATGTGTAGCTCCTTGTACATTGACAACTCCAGGTGATATAAGTGTTGGTAAGTATCATATTTTTAACTATATATTCCTAATTGAATTATATTTAGATATTGATTTTAGTGATGGAATGTGCTCTGATAGAGCAAAATGTAATTGTTAAATCTATCATCAAAGTTAGTATTTTGTTATTAATTGTAATTATCATTGATTCATTACTACAATCTAATTATTTTTAATAGTAATATTTTTTATTTGTGCCATCTAAAATTAAACCATAGTTTATTTTTTTTTCAATTTTATGTATTACAAGAGACATCTTATAAGTTTGAGTCTAGATAAATTTTTAAGGTGAAATATATTCTAAAATTTAAAATATATTGGTGTGGTACCAAAACAGGGCTTTTTTAAAAAAATTTCCAGGCTCTTAAAGTGAAGAAACATTTAATAAATAAATGAACTTTAATATGTAGAGTTAAATTCAATCACAACTTTTTTCAAAAATAAAGCATTAAACTTAGCATGCTTTGTAAAAAATTAGTATATTCAAACAAACTATTCTTCATTAAAAAGAATGTGAATTTTATTCATTTAAAAAATGAATTTTTAGTATTCTAATCATGACATAATATATGTGAACAAAAATATCAATTTCTTGTATTCCTTAATATTTATGTAAGATGTAAATTTGAAGATTTTAAAAGCATGACTGATAAAATTTTAAAATTTAAGGTACTATATAACATGACATTTATTTTATACTTTTCATATGGTTTTTAGCCCATGTATACTTTTAATATACATTATTTTTCTGGTATATATTAAAAATGTAATTGGTATTAATTATAAATTCAAAAAATAATTTTATGAAACATTTTTGCATAGATAATGTTGGCCCTCCAATCCCATGCTGCAAAGTTAAATTAGTTGATGTTCCAGATATGAACTACTTTGCCTCTGAAAGCAAAGGAGAAGTATGTGGCTTTTTTTGTTTGATTTATGGATTTTAAATTGTATATAAAATTTTCTTTTACTAATTTCAAAATCTTCCTTAGGTGTGTGTCCAAGGGCTTACAGTATTCCAGGGCTATCTCAAAGATACTGAGAAAACTGAAAGCACCATAGACAAAGATGGCTGGCTTCATACTGGTGATATTGGAATGTGGCTTCCAGTATGCATTAATTTTATTTTGCTTTCAGTTTATATGTAATCCACATGTTCCCTTCATTTTCAAAATTAGTGTTTTCCAATATCTGCTTAAGAGCAAAACATGTTAAAACTAGCCTAATATGCCAATTTAGGGCAAGGTGAACCTTTGACATATGACATCAGGGAGACACTATTCATTTTAAGGTGCCATTGTAGACTTTGTCTATGAGACCTTATTATCTGGGCAGATACAGAGATCTTATGTCATTTCTGTTTTGTTACAAATGCTCTATTCTAAGTGGTTCTAGAAATATACACTCCTACGTAAAAGGGAAGTGTACATCAAATTCCATTTTGTTTTTATGTCAAGGGCTTAAAATAACTTTTAGTTAGGTCACTACTCTAAATACTTTTTGTCACATGAAGACCCTTTCTTACTCACTATCAGAAAATAATGCATTTTATTTTTACATATTATAAATTTTGGACTTCACATCAAATAACATCTTCATGTACCTGTATTTCTAAATCTAATTGTACTATACATGATAGTTAATAAGTTTAAATGTTACTTAAAATGTAAGCATGGAGCTTACATGACTTTATTCTTCATGTGATACTTTTGTTTATATTTTGTTTAATATTTTAAGTTTTTTTCTACTATTTTATTTTGTTATTCTTATTAAATTTTATTATACTAATTGAATAATTTAAATTCAAGAACAAATTTTTCTAAACAGTTGGTTTTTTTTGTCATTCAATTTAATTTTCTTTTTCAAAAATTTATTCAGGGATATTTTATTTTGGTGATCTAGTTCTTTTCATAAACTGTGGTACGATGGTATGAAAATACAGGGCGATTCGTAAAGAAGTATATACTTTCCAAAAGTTGTAAGCCAATGACAATCAGACACACAACACCTCAGTGAACCGTGAAGTGGGTGTACTCTTAAAGTTTTTTTGTGTCTCGCTGCTGACAGAAGTGACATAGGCAACAGCATGTGTGTGTGTGTCATGTTACTAGTAAATTGAAATGGCGGCATCTAATGTGGAAAATGCTTTGTGTTCTTGAATTTAGCAAAATGTCACTGGATCCACTCTTTGTTTGATGCTACAGTAGCAGGAGAACATTGACAATTCTCCAATAGAATTGGTGCACTCTTCATTCTCAAATAGAACTGGTGCACTATCTCACTGGTCAGCCAACTTGCGAGATTAGCTAGATGAACATCTCCCTTACCGATAGATTGGACAAGCTACGGAGACTACAATATGCCACTTACCCAATGACCACCCAGAAGTCCTGGCTTAACACTTTTTGATTTCTTCCTATGGGTATACGTAAAGGACAAGGTATTCATCCTTCCTCTTGTTGATCTAGTGGAGCTGAAATAGCATATCACAATCGCAGGTCAATAAACTTGATTTAGATACCTTAAAATGCGTTTGGACAGCAATGGATTACTGGCTCAATTTGTGTCATGTAACAAAGGGTTCACACATAGAACATGTGACTGCTGTAAACAAAATTTAAAATAATCCCACGCAATTCTGTTATAAGTAAAATATAATATCTTACATTGTTCTTGGTTTACAGTGCATTGAAACTGTATACTTCTTTGATTCACCCTGTATATATCAATGTGTAAAGTTAAGTAATTTGTCAAATGAAAGACATTTACTATTAACCATGCCATGTTTAATCTTTTATCTACATTATGAGTAAATTTTTTGTAGCAATGTGTTTTTTACTGTACATTTTTTCCCTTGGTTATAAAAAGCTTTAACATATTTTAAATTTGAATTGTGAATTCAAATGAAATCTTATGACTTATATTTGCAGAATGGTGCTTTGGCAATCGTTGATAGGAAAAAACATATCTTCAAGCTACAACAAGGAGAATATGTAGCTCCTGAAAAAGTTGAGAATATTTATTTAAGGAATTTATTTGTTTCACAAGTTTTTGTTCATGGAGATAGTTTGAAAGTAAGAATAACCCTTATCTTTATATATAAGTTACTAAGGAACATTTTAGTGTTTTCAAAAACATTTTAGCTGTAAAACTGCTAAATATATTATTATTTTGGAAGTTTTTATTTTAGAGTTAAAATTTTTTTGAAAAATTTTCAATTGTGTGTGTGTGTAAATTTTTTGGTAGCTGTGCATATAAATGTTTTCTTTAAATACATCATCGATAATTATGTATGTTTTCAATGTTGTAGCAAGATTAATATATGTTTTAACCCTTGTATAGTAAGTGATGAATAAAAATTTTTTTTACAAGTATTCTTTGGCATTACTGCACTTTTAAACTTGCTATTTATAACAGGATTTTGCAAGGTAAATAATTTCTCAAGAGGATTGCTTACATTTGAAAATAAACTGCTATTTTTACTGAATATTATCTTTTAGGGAAGTAGAATTTAGTTTGATTACATTGACATGGTACAATTTAAGCAAAAATTTTTAATTTAAGGATTTTCAAAATATTTTTGGTTGCCTCCTATGCGTGTATACTATGTAAAACAGATTTTGTGCTCAGAATTTCATAAAAGGTTAGCCTTTTAATTTTTTAAGAAAAAAACTTTAAATTTTTGAAGTGATTTTAAAATGCTTCTCCTCCTACAATAATTTACGTACACGCATAAAATTTGATTTACAAGTACGTCAAACTATGTATAACAAAAGTTGGTATGGGTTTTGTGATAACATGATTGGTACAATACTTCATTCATGAATTCTTATTGAAAATTCCTTAAAAAATGTATGAATTTTGAGTTCAATTCTTTTTTTAAAAAAATAAGTATTGCTTTGATTTAAAAATGCATACCAACTTTTGTGTTGTTGCTTATGCCACCTAATCGACAGTAACATCAGATCAAGGTCCACGAAATTCAATGCAGCTAAGAGCTAGAATTTTACGCCTGTCGTTAGCCTAAGCTTTGAGCTCCATGAATTTGACAGTACGATTTTGCTCGGTACAACACGATAGACGGTAACACCATTTGGACCCACTGATTTAACAAGCACGTAATCCATGTGCACTCAGAGGGCATTTGGTGGCATCGAACCCAGGCCTTCCGGTCTGGAGTCCAATACTCTAACCACTAGGCTATCCACGGCCCAACTTTTGTTACATATACTATTAACAATAAATTTTTAAAAATTCAGTGTGTTAGGCACAATAGGAAAAAAGCCTTAGCATTTTAAATGAAGACAAATTAGTTATTTTATCTTTCTGAGATAAGTAAGTTTAAAGTTTTGATTTGCCATAGGGATGTGAATAAAAACAAACGTAAAAGCTATCGCAATTCTGCATGTTTTAAGTTAAGAGCTTTCAAATTTTGTGAGGTTATAGAAAAGTATATAAAAAATAATTAAAGCTAAAAAAATTAGATTTGATTTTTTGATTGATTTTTGTCATTTGAATCGTACTGCATCCCCTTAATTTTAAATTAAAAGTTTTCCTTAAAAATTGTAATGAGACTTTTTTCAAAATATTTTGCCGAAAATATTAAAGTATTTAAATTACTTTTTCATCAAACTTCATTTTCCCCCCATGCTTTCTAAACTCCATTTAATTTAAAGTATTGACAACAGAATCTAAACTTAATTTTGTTACTGTTTATTAATGTTTTAAAACCATCAAATAGTTTTGATTAAGATGTTTCTTGTAGTTTTCACGTTTTTAAAAATATTTAAATTTGTAATGTAAAAGAAAACTTTTAATTTCTTGAATAGTCTTGTGTGGTTGGTATTATTGTACCTGAGATGGAAGCAGTTCTACAGTGGTGCAAGGAACAAGGAATCACTGGAGAATGGAATCATATTTGTCAAAATAAAGCAAGTGCTTTAATTCATTTTTTTATTTCATCCAAATTAAAATCTGTTTTTATTGCATTCTATTATCAACAGATACAAGAATACAAAATAAAAGAAATACTTGTACATGTTAAAAACATTAATCTTGTGAATATTTCTTGTGATCCAAACAAATAAACCTTTGTATTATTTTTGATGGTGTAATAACTCTTTATATATTAGAAAATGAGTAAATTTAATGATATTATAAATTATTAAATTTATTTCTAATGCATTTTAGCTTTTGGAATGAAACCAAAGCAATGTTTAATGTGACAGTACTTGAGCAAATATTTTTAAACAAGTTAATAATTTTTGAGAAAACTTCAATGTGGCTCAAAATAAGTATTACTAGAATAAAACTTTATTAATTATAGGGTTAATATTAAATAATATTGGGGGTATTACCATTAAAATTTAACAAATTTATCAAGAGAGTTACATATTTTGATAACTTTTAAGAAGCCACACACAAAGTTATGAATTACTAAGAATGTGTGGGAAAATTTCTTGAAGGAATTTGTTTTTTGACCAGTTAAATATTTAATTACTATTTTAGTAAAAGTTGCTTTCAAAAATTTATTATAAAAGTAAACTCTTAATGTAATAGTAACTATTATTGGGGAAGAAAAGGTTTTCATAGCATTTATTTATTGATTAGGTTATTTAAATGTTTAATAAAATACAGTTGGACCTTTATTTAATGAAATCACTAAGCCCTGAAAAAAAAGTTTGTTATGTGGAAAATTTGTTAGAGATTCATCTTTCAATATGCTTTATATTTTTGGTTCCAGAAAAAAAGTTTGCAAAATAGAAGTTTGAATTATGAAGTAACAATGTATTATCAATGTTAAATGTTTTTCTTTACACTTGATACTAATATTTCAGTTAGCATGTGCGTTCTTCATTGGTAATAGAAACTGACAATCTTCAACTACTGTACAATTTTAAAAAAAGTAACTTTTGGCGTTTTAACTTCATATTCCATATCTAGTCTATACGTAATTCATAATTACAACTATACATTGTCTACATATTCAGCTAAATTCATATATGCAGTTTTCTTGGAAAATCCTTATTTATTTAACCACTCTGTGTTATTATAGGTAAATGTAAGTTTTTGTATAAAAGGAATAATCCATAAAAATATTTGTCTCATTTTGTTCTGGAAAGATTAGTGGGCAGTACTTCTTGTAAGGGGGGAAGGGAGAAGTCAATTTTTATGAATGGTAATTGTTAATATTTCTTTTAATTTTGCTAGAAATATTCAATAGGATTTTTAAATATTTAAAATTTTAATATGAATTTTATTTTAAAAGGTGGTAAAGGAGCACATATTGGAAGAACTGATAACATTAGGAAGAAAAAGTGGTCTTAAATCTTTTGAACAGGTAAAAAATAAACACTTTTAATTTCAATTTTTGAATACATGTGTTGAGAATCTTTGTATCTTTTATAATTATGGAAGAATTTTAAATTCAAAAAAATTTTCAAATCTATTATTAATAATATGCTGGATATGCCACCCATCTGGTATAGTGAATAGTAACGCTGACTGCGGTGCCATAGGGCCTGGGTTGGAATCTCGGAGAAGGCATGAATGTTTGTGTTGTAATCTTTCCTTTGTGATGTAAGCCCCCATGTGATACTTTGTGGTGCATGAGGTTTCTAAATGTTCTCAATAAAAAAAATATGCTGGATATAAATTATTACAGTTTCAGCACATTGATCAAATATCTCTAAAATATTGAGTGTATTTTACTTATTGCATTATCTTTGGTTTATAAATTTCCCACCTATTTAATTAAATTATCTAATAATTGTTTAAGGAAGAATTTGTGTATGTGCAATATTACACAAAAATGGTAAGACCTGGACACATGAAATTTAGTATGAAATACTGCTTTAAAGAGAATTTTTTCCCTTCAAAATTTGTTTTAGATCTTTTTAAAGTTAAACTGAATTTTTCACAGCTGTGAAGATATATTACATCTGTCTACTTTTGAACACAGTAAAGTGTTTTTCATGTAGTTTTTTGGATGTCAGTACATATTTCTACTTTGATTATTTTTTTCGTCATATTTATTCATTTGTTTGTTCTGAAGCACAATTCCAGTTCTTTTTGAAGGAGTCATCATAAAATGTATTCTTTCAACATTGTAATTGCTTTGGATATCCTTGATCATTGATGCCAAGACAACATGAAAATCCGGATAAAACAGTATCAGACTTTCTCTCACCCATAAGCTATTGCAACTAAACTTCTCATACCAAGGAATGAATGATCTCAACTTCTTTGCCACACAGATTTTGTTTCAAAAGTAGTTGTTTTGTGTGATTCAAGGGTGGCCCTCCAAACAATATCTTCCATCAAGGCACCTTTATCAGAGGATATTCTCAAATGTCAACTGCTAATTGGCAATTTACTTCAATGCCATATAGACATTGCCATGCAATGGATTCCGTCGCACTGTGACATTGATGGGAATAAAAATGCTGATTGCTTGACGAAGAAGGGGACAAAAATCTTTCAAACCTCTAATAATACAGTTCCATTTTATAGTGCCAAAAGTATCATAAAGAAATACTACAGAGAACATTTCTGGTCTAAATTCAACCAAAAGAATAATCTAAAAGTGTGGTTTATTAAACTCCTTCATATTCCGAAATGGCCCTGAGGTAGAGCTGTGGCCGATTTTCAAATTGTACCTGGCCACGACTGCCTGTTCCAGCATCTAAACATGATAGGCATTGCCCAGAGTCCACTCTGTAAACTGTGTGGCATCCAATGAAGAAATTAATACCATTCATTTGACACACTGCTGTGCACTCAGCTCTGGATCCATGTGGAGCAGATATTGGGAGGCCAGACACAAAATGTGATTTATTGACTATACTGTGAACTTGTTTTTCTTATTTTTTCTTTTAATATTTTTTGTGTTGCCCCTTGTTTTTTGTCAATATTCTCTGTTTCTCATTTTTTTTGCAGTTGTCTTGTAATCCACCATTGGAAATTTTAAAAAAAGTTTAATTTTATTCCTTGTAACCTAGCTGAGTTTACAGATCAAATGTATTAAATCAGAAATGCATACTTCATCATTTTCAGTAATCCTAAGCTAAATTATAGTTTGTTTTATCTGTTTTAAATAACTGTGAAGTTAATGTGTGTGCAATTGCTTTTTCAGTTCATATCTTCATTCTGTTGTTGGTAGTTTAATCAAATTTAGGCCTCTTCTGACATTTTCAGATTGTTTTTTTTATTTAAATTAATATTAATGTTGTAGTTTCTTTTTCATTTTATTTTTAAGTTAAATTTTTCAAATTGGTATATTTAGTTAATGTTAATTTTTAAAAATTTCTTTTACAACTTAAACCTTTCAATGTATATTTTGTGTTTGTCCTTTTTTAAATAAAATCTATTCCTTTGCCACCAACTCAATTAATTCTGTTATATTATTTGAAGTCCAATGCAAAAAATAAGCTTTTGATGCAATTAGGTGTTATTTTTTTATTGCTGAAAATATGGATTAAACTAAGATTTTACCTGGGACTGTTTCCTATAGCCTAATAATTCCTAAGCTTATTTTGTCTGTTTTAACTGTATATATCTTTTCGCCTTAATGTTTTGATTTCTTTTTTCAGCTTAAGGTTGTTTCATATTTATTGATTAATAATTGTTTGATGAGCTACGTTGTTGCCTGTTATTGTAGTTTGCAGTAGTGCATGTTGATTGCTTAGTTTGTGTATAAAAGGCAGACTGTGTGTTGGTGACATGGTGAAAAGACAAAAAGGCCTAGGCTTGTGTGTGTGGGAGAGGGCAGATATCATTTGATGAATTTCATTTACATTTTTTAACTACATGGTAAAGGAGTAGGCAAGTTTTTGGCATTTTTCATTCTTAACACGAGAGAAAAGATGAACTTTTTTGTATGGTTTGGACATATATTTTGTTGTAGGGGCATCCTGGTCCATTTTTGGAATTTTTTTGGTATTTTTTTGTTTGTCCTTTGTTGCAGAAATGAGATTCTTTGATTTATCTTATCAGAATATAATTATTCTTTGAATTATCAAAGACACTGTTTGAATATTGTATAAAATGTGGATTATCATTTAAAAATTTAAAATTTTTTTTTTGACTGTTCCATTTTGTAACAAGCTGGATGTCAACCCTGTTAAATTATGTGCAAGCCAGCTGAAGTGCTTAGACTTTTATTGTAAAATTCACCCACATAAAAAAATAAGCACTCCTGCTAGCACTTAAAAATAATAATAGTAATAATTTACATGGTTTTATGTGTTGAGAAGATTATTTTAAAATTTAAATTAATAAATGTTAATAATGGTAACATTTTTTTAAAAAAATATATTACAAAATGTTTGTAAAATTAAATTAAAAGGAGAATAAAAAAGTATGTGTTAAAAAAAATTCCATCAGCTGTGCTTTTGACTTGCATTTAAATTCTAACAGTTTTTTATATAAACTAAAACCAAACTCTGTGGTGCAACAGGCCACGAGGGCCAAAGCCTACTGTGCCTATTTCAGTTTATAAGACCTTGGGGCTGAGGTGCATGAGATGTTCCGGTCAGGTGGTCAGTCTGATGTGAAACCCCAGTGTTTAGTTCCCAAGCAAGCTTGGTACTCATTTATCGACCCACTGAAGGGATGAAAGGCTGAGTTGACCTTGCAAAGTCCGAACCTGTGGCATGTAAGCATATGTTAACACTCAGCCACTGGGTGGTTGTTTTTTAAATAAACTCCAGTAAAAAGATTTAAATCAAAATGATTATATCTTTTAAAATCATTTCATCAATTCTTACATGTATCATTTAATCTAGTTTTATGGACGAGTTAGTCTTTTTTTTACCTATCTAGAAATAGAGTGCTAGGGTAAGAAGGCAAAGTTGGATATGAATTATAAATTTTAGCAACATTTATATCTGAATTTTTCTCAAATAAGACAAAAAATGCATAATCATTTATTGTTTAAATCGTATAAAATTTTTTTTCATGGTGCAATGTGTTTAATATTATAAAGTTTGGGTATATTACTATTATTTAATGTTGAATATTTTTAGGTGAAAGATATTTATCTCCATCCACGTCTCTTCACTATTGAAGATGGCCTTTTAACTCCAACCTTGAAGACCAAGCGTCTAGAATGTCGCAAATACTTCAAACCTCAGATTGATGCTATGTACAGTCATTTAGTGTAGTGAAAAAAGAAAAAAAAAACTGTTGAATTATTGATCAGTTATTTGTGCACCCTGAGTATACTTTCTATGACTAGCTTTGGGAGAAAGATCTATACAAAAGCAGGTATTGTAAATGATGCAGTATTGTATTTTTTTTAGATGATTGTCTTCAATATAATTTTTTATAAAATGACATAAAATTGTCAGTCTTATTGCCCTATTCTTCATTTTCATCTTGTAATATTTTTGATTAATGTATTTCTCAGTAATAAATTTTTATTTTAAAATCATCTTTCATTCAAGAAAAATTGACATTTACTGTTTTTGAAAATTTATTTTCCAAAGTTATTAGCTTTAACGTAGTATAAGTTTTTAATCTAATCCAAATTTGATTGAAATAGGCCTTTTAAATATTAGTTTATATTTTAACGTTATTTTGACCAAAAATGGTTGAATGATTTCTAACAAAGCGATCATTTTACTACTTATGATTATGTTTAAAAAAAAATACTACTTATTTACAATACTTGCACTTGTAGTAGAGTTTTATATTTAGCATGTATGTGTGTAATTAAGAATATGTTCCTAATAGATTACTTGTGTTGCATCCCCTCAAAGTAGCTCTTGTGATCTTTTCATGACTTAGAAGTGGGAGAATATTGCAGGAATTCCATTTATTTTCTGCAACACTTATTTTTGTTTTATTCATAAGCATTTATTTTTTGTTTTGAAAATATTGCTTTAATTAAAAGTGATCTTAAAATTGTGAATTTTGTAAGTGACTGATAATCAACTTGGATATGTATTGTCTTAGAATTCCATTTCTTGTATGCCTTTTACCTAAAATCAATTTTGTAAATTTTGATAGAAACTTAACAAATTTTTTCAAAATATTAAAAGTTCTTTTTCTCAGGAAAATTTGTAATGCAAATTATAAGGAATAATTCTTTTTTGTTGTTGTAAATTCCTAATATTTATATTAATTTAGAATTTGATTTTTGTGATACTTCATTTATGCATTCTGTTTTATTGTATTAACTTTATTTTGCCTGTGTATTGTCTTGATTGAAAATTCACATTTATTTATATGAATATTCAAACTATACACATTCCATTTATTAGTCATTTAACAGTCCTGGAATTTTATCATTTCTACCCATTGGATTCCATTTTGTCAACTATACACATTAGAAACAGGGTAAATGCATTAAAAAAGATTATTGTAAATACATAATGTAAAATTTTAGATATCTGAATGTAGCGCAACCTTTTCCAAGTGGTTTGAACAGTAATGAGGTGTGATAAATATTTATTTTTTAAAAGGTAATAAATTTCAGAATGGGTGAGTGTTAGTGTTCTTGGGTTGTACAGCATGAGCTCTAAACTTATTCAAGATACAGTTTTATGAAGCATTCTTTAGTTATTTTTTTTCAGGTTGCATACAAGTCTAAAAGTATACACATTCTACACATACGTTTTGTTATTTGAGGAGTATATGGTAGAATTGATTATATTTGAGATGCCTTTAAAGTTTTATGTAGCTTAGAATTTCTACTTACAACACTCCAAAAATTTGTAGATGCCCATTTGTACTCGAAAATATTTTAGTTCTTAGATAGCCACGTATTAAGGATTATAGATGTTTAAATCAAATTTTACTAAAAGCTTTTAATTAAGGAAAATTAGGCATGAATCAAATTACTAAAATATTATAGATAGAAAATGATACTTTACAGTGCATTGTTACTTCCATTATTAATGGTGATTCAAACAGCTGTGGCGAAAACTGTTCCTTTGGAAAAAATATCTCATGGGCATGCTTAACTTAATATTAAATTTTTCAAAAACGTAGACCGTGAGGAAAGTTATTTGTTATTAAAAAATCATGCTGGGGTATTTCAGCTTAAATTAACTTCTCTTTGATGGAGAAGTGCGGGTACTTTCATGCATGAACTAATCTCTGAATCTTTAAGAAATTCTCTGGTATCTTACAATCTCTACATTGAAAATATTTTTGAAATTATTCATGAATTAGAATTTAATATACAATTTTGGAGTATTGTATCATTTTAAATTTTATTATTTTGCATATTTACTTACTATGAACAGGATCATTTTAGAGATTGGATCTCTTTTGAATTTTTATCCTTGTAATTATTCTTCCCTACTAATCTAGGTTTTGATAATTGTGTTCATAATTTCATGAACATATATGTAGTTTTAGCTTTAAAGTGACGCCAAAGCTGTGAATCCCTTTACAATTCCCTTCCCCATTTCTATGCACAGGTTTTCATTCCAAATAGAACAAAATGATCCTGTTCCACTATTTATTTTTAAGTGTGGCTCTAAAGTATTTTTTAAACATGTATAATTCATGTATCTTGTGCTTTAAATTATTTGTTTGATTACCAAATGAAATGCTTTAATGTGATTTTATACTTAATTTTCTCTCTCTTTGTGCTTGTTATGCATATATGTTATTTATTTTTTCGTAGTGAGCATAGTTGTGATAGAGTATCGTCTGTGATATCGGAATCTCAGCTTGGGTGTTTTTTTGTAAGCAGATTTTTTTTTTCCATTTCAGATTTATTTTGAATGTTTATTTTCAAAAACATGTATTTAATTTTAGTTCTTAATTTACCATCTTGTCTGATTTCATTCTTGTATGTGATACAGAATAACACAAGTTCACACTGCATACTTAATACACTTTTATTGTGAAATTTAACCAAAGACATGTTTGGAAACAATAAAATTCGAACCCTTATTTGGTGTATGTGTGCTTTATTTCTTAATATTTTAATTTATTTAATAAATTAGATTCATGATTTTAAAAATATATAAAGGACAATGTAAACTTAAATAGTGCATTTAGTATATGAATTCAATTGTAATTTATTTTATATTACAATTGAATTGAAATTCAAAATAAATTCATCCAGCATTTATCAGTGAAATAAAATCAAGTTACAAAATAATAAATGACAATGTATTCTGTTTGGAAATGACTCATGATTTAACTGTATTGTATTCTTGATTTGAGACTAGTAAATTCTTAGTTGGAGTTTTCATTTCACTCATTATTATGGGAAATAACAGAGTTCTGTACTGAATTTAATTTAGCTTCCTGATGGACATTTAGAGGAGTAAGATCTGGAATCTCATTTTTCACCATGGTTAAATGTAATGAGACTTTTCATCAATTTTTTCGGGAAGTGGGTGCTAGCTCAGGTTTTATCTTTGTCACTTGATTGTGGTTAAGAATTACAAGGCCATTACCAATAACCCTCTTGTTATTTTTAAGTTCAGCAATAATTAGAAGACAATTTGTCAGTTTTCTATTGTGTTGCATCAATACAAAATTACACAAAACATTCATGTTAAGAACAAAGATCTCAATGAAATAAGGAATCTTGGAATAAAAGTAGATTTAAAACTGACAACTGAGTTTTTTTAAGTGAATTATTTATATTAATTTCTTATTCAAGGGCATACATTTTTAAAGTGGTTCCTATGGACCCCTGGGGATCCTTGTGACTGCTGAAAGAGTCCATGTAAAATCATAATTAATCTGTTGTTGTGTAGACAAAATGTTAAGGGATCCATGAAATGTTTAATATAAAGTAAGATATTTGTATCCCAATTTCATTATTGGAAAGGTTAAAATAAATTAGTTTAAATTTGTATGTGTTAAAAAAAATTTAGAATGAAAATTAAATTTTAAAATAAATTTTTTTAGATAGGTAGACTTAAAGAGTAAAATAATGATAAACATTGAATGTGTTGGAAATCAGGCCAATCATAGGCGTGGCCGTTTATGCAGGTTTAAATAGGAATGGAATCTCCCATTACAAGCAATAACTTGTCTGAAATATAGCAGTATAAAAGAATTATGTGTATCTAATCAATAGTTTAATTTTGTTTTGTGCATTATATCCCGATATGTGAAGTAAATGCATTTAGTTAAGAACACTTAGTGCTTAGTTTTGAACAGATAGCAGTATTATTCTTTGTATTTTCAAAGATAATAATCTTAGTAGTTCACCCATCTCGTTGAAATATATTTATGTATATATTTCTATATTTTAATGCAAAAGTTACAATTTGAATAAATACTTCTTCAGATATCATATTTTATTTATAATTTATTTAAATCAACATTTGCCTTTCAGCACATCAAAATTAAATCTATAAGTTTTGTATTATGCTTTGAAATAGAGTTATTGGGGTTCATGGCCAAATTTTTGGTGTAAAAAGGTGTCCATAAGCTCATTAAGTTGGGTAACTACTGTTCTAGAGCATGGTTGTCATCCTAGATTTTTCTTGTTACAACTAAAGGTCATTCACAAACAGAAAAGTTATCAAATATGTTTAGCTATCAAATGCTTATGAAAATTTAATTTTTTCGAAATATCACTTTAGAAGTCAAAATGTTTTAAAATCATTCTGATGAAGTTGAATGAGGTAAAATTTGGGATGTGTGTGTGCAACATGTAGGACATAACAATAGATCTTAAATCTTCTGGATTATTAGAGAGAATCTTTGTGTGTTGTTGATACTTCAACAAAAACTTGTATCTGCTTTAACCATCTTGATTTCTCTTTTCATACTGCTCTTGTTGTGTTAATTTCCATTTCAAAATCAATAAAAATATGGAATGTTTTCAACAGAGTACGTTTCTCCTGCTAAATATTTTTGTATAATCAAATAAAATAATTTGGAAGTCAAGAAATTAAATTTGTAAATGTTTTGTTTCATCACACACACACACACACAAATATTTTTAAATAATCCATATTACTTGGTAGTTTTGTGTTGCCTGTGTTTTGAAATTGTCATTTTCTTAAGTTCTTTCCTTTTATTAAAGATTTAAATTGTAATGAATGATGTGATTTACATATAAACGTAAGCTTTTATAATTATGGAAATAGTAAAACGGTGATAACTCGCTCTATTTGATAGCCTACTATGGCTCTTTACTTGCCACCTGGCCTGGGGGGGGGGGGTGTTGATATATATAAAAAAGAAATTATGCAGTTGATTTAGATTTGAATATAAACCAAAAAAAGTTAATAGGAAATATGTTCTTTGAAATTATTTTTAATATACCTATTTAACATTAGAAATTATCTTTTTCGTACTTTCTTGTCTGCTTGGATTTAAAATTTATATTACTAATTTTTCTTGCTCTTTTCATTTTATTTACTAAAATTTAATCGTTTTATATTATAAGTTTTGTTGTTAAAGTTGTAATCCTTTTTGTAATTAATCTCTGAGAATTGTTCCATTGACTGTTAGAATTCGGGTTTGATATGGGTTTTTGGCACACATAATAGAAAAAGTTGTTTCTTTTACTGAATAATTGGATTTTAGATTGCAAAGATTTTTAACGGTGCTCTTGCATGCAAGTATATGTTCTTGTTTCTTATGTCATAGTTCTAATGAAAAAAGTTTAGTTTATTTTGAACTGATTTCTTGCAGCATATTTGGAACACTGGATCACCGAAACAAAAACGACAAGTCTGTAATAAAGTAGCTTTTATAAGCCACATACTTAACAGCAAACCTTTTTCCCGAAAATCATTTTTATAATGGTGATAAAATTTATACTTATTTCATTTCATACATTTATAATTTTTTAAAATTCTTTATTGCTTGGCATTGCTTTCAATATTTCATACATTGCTTTATTGATTTTGTACCAGGTTTACTTCCATAACAATTTCGTGGCCGAAGTAGCCTAGTGGTCTAGAGTTCGAGTCTGGTACCGCTGAAGACCCGCCTTGTAGGGGGGGGGGCAATGCATGTTAAATCTGTCGAGGCTTAGTCTCCCGTTGGTGTGGAAGTTAGGAGACGGGGGTGCCAGCTCAGGTGACGTCGTCGTCACTTGAGCATGGTTCAAAATTACGAGGTCCGTTGCCAAAAGCCCTTGAGTAGCTGATAGTGCGACGTTGATGTTCACTCCATAGTAACGTCGAAATTTACGCTGAACATCATTGTACGATTTCGTTTCTGAAAACAAAGTACCCATTGAACTTTCTCTTGAATTGACGCCAATTTGGCAAAAAATTTCCATCTTATAAATGCTCATCTGAGTTACTCTTGAAGGAGCATTCATGCCATTGAATGCACACCCACACACACTATAACTGACTTATCCAATGATACAAAAGTTACATTCTATTAAAAGATTTTAATAACCAGGGTAAGACTTTTGGTTCACCCTATATCAGTGATGGCTAACCTATGACCCGTGGGTCAGTCACTGACTCACGCAAGCTTTTTAACTGACCCACGATTGCTGGACAGCACTTGTTTGCTTACGTGGGTTTATTTAGTTCTTCTAACTTGTGTGGATTATTTTTTATTCTATTTGAATTTTTCAAGCACTACATTGACACAAAATCCATTTAAGTTTTGTCTATAAACTTCAGTTTGATCATTACAGTTCAAAAGTTACGCAAATGACAACAAATGTATATAGAAATATATAGTACTTGAAATAAAGCAAAAGTGCCTACAAAATATCTAATAATTTGTATAATTTTACTCACATTTTGTTTGACGAAAAACAGTCGACAAACCAAAGCAAATAACCATATTTAAAGCACTTTCTTCGGATGAAATGCACTTTTGTAAGGTTATGTTCAGTTATGTTTGTAGAAAGAGACTTCCATAGCACTTGTATCGTCCCCTCACTGTTGTGAAATGCCAATGCACACGCCTCTTATTCTCGATAATAGCAATTTTTGACTCGCAATTTAAGGCGCTTGCACCAGTCAGTACCAGTGTTGAACTTACATTTCAAACGCATTTAAAAGTAATGTGTATGTGTATTATGTATATATAGGTATGTTAATACAAAATATTTCTTCTCGAATTATTGTATTCTGATTATAAATATTTTTAATTGTAACCCTGTACTATGTTGGTGATTAAAAAAAATTAAAAACAAGCCATACAAGTTCCTGGCTATATCAAGCTGAATGGTTTGATAAATATGGAGGAATTCAAATGAATAAAAAGATTATGCGTATAATTTGTAAAGAAAGTGACTGCACGAACATATAATATAAAAACACATTTTGAAACGTTGCATTCTATTCTCGGCAGGTCGACAGATGAAGAAAGAAAAAGAGAGAATTTTTCTCAAAGCAGAGAGAGAGTGTTTAAAAACAAGTTTTTTCGTTCCAGAAAATAACATTACAGCTGCTAGTTTCCAAGTTGCCCATTGCACATTGCTCGCAAAAAAAAAAAACATCTTTCAGAAGAATTTGTTTAAAAAAAAAAAAACGTTTTTAAAATGTAGTCTTACATTGTTTGCTGATTTTGAAGAAAAATGCTTGATTATAAAGCGTATAAATGAGTTTTCTATAAGTCGCAGTATAATTAAATATCAAGTAATAGAATTGGGGAAAAAATATTTTTTCGCACTAATACATAACGTCTTAAATTATGCAGAAATGTATTCAATTGCATTAGAGGAAATTAATAATATAAATTGTTATGCACAATTTGCAGTTTTTGGTCGGTATAAATTTGTAAATATAATGAAAGAAGAGTTAATGAAGCTAATAACGTAGAAAGGAAAGTGTGCCAGTCTTGATATTTTTGCAGAATTTAATATTGCATTTAAAAAAATGGATAGTGCCTTTCAGAGAATAGTTTCTGTAATAACAGACGGTGCACATAAAATGGTAGGGGAAAACATTGGATTTATTCAGCATCTTAAGCAAAATATCTCGCATTTCCTGATTGAATTTCATTGTATAATACACCAGCAAGTTTTATGTGCGAAGCATGGTTTAAAAACATTCTCCATTGTACTGTCAGTTGTTATAAAAATAACCAACTTAATAAGCTCAAGAGCTCTTTATAAAAGGAAATTTGTACAATTCTTAGAGAAATTGATTGCCAATATTCATGAATTTTGACATACAACAACGTCCTATGGCTTAGTTTCGGTTAAGTCCTTCATCGCTTTGTAACGTTATTAGAAGAAATTAAGATCTTTTTAATTGAAAAAGACAACAGTATCGGTGAATTATCCAATATACATTAATCTACTGATCAATTGTTTCTATGAGACATCAATCAGAATTTTAATGAACTGAATAAAAAACATGGATAAATTTTTTTAACAATGTTTCAAAATATTAAAATATTTATGACGAAACTTGACATCTTTACTAAGGATTTGGAAATGAAAATCAGGAAATATTTTCCTCAATTACCAAAAACATTTTCAAACAACAATAATTTTTGAAAACTCAGTTGATATTTAAGAAAATGCAATTAAAAAATATGTGTTGAATATATATATGCTGGAAATACAACAAGATTTTAAAGAGAGATTCAATCAATTTAACAGTTTGGAAAATGCATTTCACTTTATTTTATATCCATACAAAATAGAATTTGAAACAATGGAGTTAACAGAATTTATATGGCTAGGTATCGATAATTTAGAAATGGAATTAGTTGAAGTAGAAGTATGGAAAACAAAATTTGAAGATTTGATTTCTGAATTAGAGTAAAAAGTTTTTAGTTTTAAAACTTATTAAAAATAATTCAAAAAGTACTATGGGAGAAAAGACAAATTGAACAACATGACCATATTATATACAGAATAAAATGTTTTGGACAAAATAGATATGGTAAAAATAATCGAGAGATGAATTGCCAAAGAGAAATCAAACTGTATAGCAAAACTGTAAGCTCTTAAGTAAGGTTTTCAATTTTTTTTTGTACAGTTAAAATTTTTCTTTAGCCGATGAGTTTTATTATAGCAATACATTCTATTTTAAGAATTTAAAGTAAGTGACTCTTTTCACTATTTAAGTTTTTCGACTCTTAAGCCCATGGGCCTCAAACATTTTACCGCCAGGGGCCTCCAACTATCTTAATCCGCCTCTGGGTATCTTTCAACAAGATCTTGCTCCCCCCATGCCATACTTCTAAACTAAAACAACGAATTTTTTTCAAAAACAGAAAATGGCATGCAATGGCCTAGTAATTCTCATGTAAATCCCATTAAAAATTTGTGGACCATTGCAAAGAGACGTGAGAGAGTAAAATGGACTTCCCAACAAAGAAAACAGCAATTGAGAATGTTATAAAAGTTTGGCTTCGTGATGACGAGATGAAAAATTTGTTATGAAAATTATGAAAAATACAGTGGAATTCATGCCAAACCGTGTACAGGATCTCATTAAAGCTAGAGGAGGACATATTTTGTATTAGATTGCTATATCATGCATGTAAGTCGAACTATACTAATAAAACAACATTTTTGTAAAAATTTTTGTGTTTGTCCCAATTAATTCGCTGTTCTGTACTGAAAAAAAACTAACTCAAACCGTGTCGCCCCAATTTAATTTTTTAAAGAATACTTTTTAAAAATGCTTTCTTTAAAAATAATTGTAATTTTGATACAAAAAACCAACAAATGTATTAATAAATTGATAAATATCTCTGGTGATGATTGAGATACATATTATGTATGGATAGTACAATACCTATTAAGTAATTGTAACATCGAATCGAATAACGTCGCCAATTCCCTCGATCTTCCACCAATAAAGGAATACCATTCCTCCGCTTATTCAAACGCACTAATTTTGCTAGCGCATACTCGAAAATTACTACTTATTTTATTGTTTGTACTTTTCTCGCACATGTTCAAGCACAATAACCTGGATCAAAGATAATATTATTTTAATTGGTTAATTCGTTTGCTTTATTCTTTTCTTATTTTGTTGCGAAAAATTATTAAAATTGGGAACTTATTTTTTTCGAATGTGAACGCTGTGAAGTATTACCAAAAATATGGTCTAAAACGTATGGACCCGAAAGACTATGGAGCTTAGCGGAATAAGAAACGTAACGGAACTAACTACAAGACACATATAGATTCGTACTTATTCGTATTCATAGGGTGGCATCTACCTAAGTAAAACTCTTTTGCTATGATTTTGAACGCAACTACCGTGTTCTGGTCATCTAAATATAGTAGTTATTAGATCTTTCGTTCATTTCAAGTGCACACGTTTTTTTTAAAAATTCAATATTTAATTCTTCTAAATCTACGCTATTTTTTTTGTATTCTGCTATAGCCTTAGGCGTGATTAAAATCGCGCCAAACAGGCTATAGGTGGAATGTAGATTTTATTCAAGATGGCTGCCTCGCACCTCGCGAAATATGAAGAATAAAAAGTATTACTGAAAAGTGAAGAAATAACTGAGAACTGTAGAATTACAACAATTTAAAACGATTTGAAAATTGGAATAAGAAGAAATTCCCTTTATTTTCCAAGTAAAACGGCGCAGAAAAATGAAGAGGGAAATTGAATGTGAAGAATTTCAAAATTATTGTAGAAAAAGAAATTAAAATAAGCGAAATCAGTAAAAAATTAAAAATAAATAAACAAATCATTGAGGCTGAAAGAAGAATTAAATACTAAAAAAGCTACTTCATTATGGAAAGTGAAAAAAATTAGGAAATCATTTATTAAAAATAAAACTGCAGAAAATAGCTATTTACTACCATTAAAAAAAGAATTCTGCATGACAGAGTTGGAATTCATCTTGCAATTTATTACTTTTTTGAGAAAAAGTTGCTGAGTATTTACGAGATTTCTCACATTTTCGACTGGGCGAAATTTCAGTAAAATCTTAACCTAAGGTACGAAAAAAGAAATTCAATCCCTTAAAAAAGGAAATTGACCAAAAGAGCGAAGACTTGATTTTGGTATATTGTTATCTCAAGTATCCATGGGGGGAACCTTAAAGGCTTGGAGAATTGAAGTGACTTCTGATTGTACGGATTTAAATATTTTTTGTTCCTGTTTAATTAGATAAAGTTAACGGCATATACAGCCTTCAATAGCTCAATTACTTTTATTTAAAAATATGTTGATGAAATAATAAAATATACCACTACTGAGATGCATCAAAAGTTTCATTTAAAACTGTCTAAAAATAACTAAAAACAAGTTCAAACACACAAATACTTTACGATAGCGAATCGATTATATCATTAAAGCCTTTCTGAGCACAAACGGTAGAATCTGACGTTTTCATTATATTAATATAACCTTATTTTGTCTTAGGAAACCACCGACGCTTCGGAAGCTCACGTTTTTATTATGTCAATTTACTTTTACCCCATCTTTGGAGATAATCCTTATTTAGGATGTTGACTCAAAGCTTTGCCGTTTCTTTGGAGACCGTCCTCATTTAGGATGCTGACTCGTAGCATTACCCTGTATTGGAAACTGTCCTCGCTTGTGAAGCTCACGTTTATATTGTAGCCATATACCTTTACCCTGTCTTTGGACACCATCATTCATTACAGATACTGACGCACAGCCTTACCCTGTATCAGGAAAGTGTTACTTGCTCAGGATACTGGCACATAGCTTTATTTTGTCTACATACACCGTCTTCATTCGTCTTTAGAAAGCTGACGTATTTATTGTGTCTACAAAACATTACTCAGCTTTCGCATACTGTTTTCGCTTAAGAGAGAGATGCTGACGTTTTTATTGCATTAAAATCGCTTAACTTTGTCTTCGGATATCGTTTGCTAATGAATTACTGAATTATTTTTTGTTCATTTTATCAATAAAAATATTCTCATTTTATCTTTCAGTAAATAAATTGTTGGGATTCACCGCAGTAACCACGTTTGATAAAAAATATCTTAGCTTTAATGTCTTATAATTATCCAATTTTTTAATTGGTAATTTTAAATCAGTTTCAAATATAATAATTTACCCCAATTATTAATTCCTTATTTATAACAAATGTATATCTCGCCAAAATATTATCGTTAGGAAATATCTGTAACAAAATTGCAACAATAGTTTTTTCCCTTCAATTATAAAAGCATCTTAAGTCTTTCTAAAAACAGACATGTTATTAATCCCTGTAAAAATTTCTTCCTTTTTGACTCTTTAAAATGATTTGATAGAATATGGAATGTGACTGCATGCAACTTTAACAGAGCTAGACTTTGCCATTTTATCAAAAAAAGGCAGACATATATTTTATTTATAAATATCTCTACCAGAAAATATGCAAGGGAAGGTGGCACTTGGAGCCCAAATAATATTATTAGCGATATATATATATATATAGTAACATAAAATGAAAGAAATACATGGCATAATAAAATTGATAATACAAAATAATATCACTAACAAAGCTAGAAGATTTAAACCAGATTTCAAGAAACACTTTAAAAATGACGGAAGAGTCTATTATAGAAGAATTAACTAAGCGTATTATAACATGGAACAGAATTAGAACTTTAAAATATATATATATATACACTAATAAATAATACTTCTCTCTCACAACATATATAGAATGTAATTTTCGTTACTCCTTGTTCATTCAAACACCACTGCCATTTGCACCAAACACTTAAGAACATTTAACCCTACTAAATCGTCAAACCTCGCTTATTTTTACTCGTTAAGATAATTGAATTTTAAAGATGCTTAGTTTTAAAAATACTTAGTTAAAAAATTTTAACTTAACTTTTTTGCAAATGGGCATTAGTGACCCACCAGCTAGTACTAAAAAAAAATATGAACAAAATTTGACCCACGCCTCAAAAAGGTTCGCCATCCCTGCCCTATATGATAGTTTATTTTTTAAAATATAATTTAAGGAAACACCTAATCAATGCTTTTATTACCCCACTTACTTAGCTTTGGTATGAGCAACCCGACAGCAGCAAAATGCTCTGGATGTATTTTCTAATGAGTCAGTTAACTGCATTTCTTCCTTCACTGTCTCGTCGAAGCTAGAATTCTTTTCCAGTTGAAAAAATAGGACAATTTATATATATCTGGATGGCTTTTTCTAATTTTTCTCCGTCACATTGAAGTTTTATTTTCCAGATTCCATTGCCGCTGAAGACCCGCCATGTAGAGGAGGCCGAGGCACGATAAATCTGTCGAGGCTGAAACGTCCTCTCGTGGGTGCGGTGTGGAATGTGGAGGTTAGGAGAGGGATTCGCCTTCCTCGCAAAAACTTCCTGTCATTATTATTTTAAATTGTCTAATCGAGTAGTTTTTATTTGTTCAATGTGAAATTTATCAACTTTCTCCTTAAATTTAAATCTTGCCCTAATCTAATATTGCATCTCTCACCATTGACGTCTTAAGGCATGAGGCAACTGGGTCCAGGGCCTCGTTTCGTTCTTGACGCTGTTTTAAGATCATGATCCGGGTGATTTTAATAAAATATTATTCCCGTACATATTCTCCGAAAAACAGGGCATTTCAAAATGCATGTCAATTAGCAAAAGTGGTATTATGTGATGCCCGTTGTCCATGTCTAGGTCTAAGCCTAATACCATAAACAATCATTTAACTCATTTAGTTAAAATAGGGCCATCGGTCAAGCCGTTTTAAGAATGTGAGTCGTGCATATTTATTTGTTTCAAATAACTGTTTGAACGAGTATTTGACAATACATACTGTTTACTAAAGATCTCAGGTAAGGCCTACTTGGGCATAGGGGCCCAGGACCTCAAAGAGTCTTAAGACCGCCCCTGTCTCTCTCTAATTTTTTGGTCTAGAGAAAATTTCATGTTCTCGGCAAGTTCTGAGGGGTTTTTTTTTTTGGTGTTCAGTTCCCCAATGATTAAAGTAAATACTTTTTCCTCAGTTAGTTAGCGAAGTCACGTTTCCACTGCATAGAATTTTAGGTGAATTTTTACGTTCTTCAAGCCTGCTACATTTATAACCAGTTTCAAATTGTACGTTAGCCATAATTAGTTCTTTAACATGTATTAAAGCTCTCTCTCTCTCTTGATGTTTTTGATTTTATTTCTAAAAATCTTTTAAGAATCGATTATTTCAGCCACTTATCGTTCCCGGGAATTGAAAAAGTGTGAAAATTTTACGATTTCCCGGGATCCCGGGTTGAAACCCTATATCATACACCTCTCCAAACTTCGACATCACACGAAGTAAAGGCTTTAAGCCTAGACAGACCTTCTAGCAAATTTACTCGGAGGGTTTGTAGTGGCACGATTCGCGTGTAGACAATGCCGGCCACGAATTCTCGACCTTGACCATCCGGCTACATTGGCCATTTGTAGACTAGCATAAACGATGTCACGTTTAGAAAGAAAAAGTCTGCTAATGGGGAACCAGATATTTTCTTTTAAACAAATCTAATAACGGAATTTTTTGAAAGAATAAAATTTTCAAATCTAATTTTGTATTCATTTTGAATTAATACATTTTTTGTACTATTTAAAACAAAAAGAAACTGCGTCGGCCGGGAGTCGAACCCGGGTCAACTGCTTGGAAGGCAGCTATGCTAACCGTTATACCACCGACGCTTCCAAAGAAGAGTAATTGTGATGCTTGATCAAACATTAAAAATCAAGTCACGTCTCTGATGGTTTCATTACTTATTTCTCTGTTTGGTAGCTTAGCAGTGAAGCCAACTTCCATAAACATCAACTTCTTCCTCGTATGAAAAGAACGGAACTTTTCTGCATTGGGGTTGATTTCAGGTTTGAAATTGTAAGAGCTTTGATGTTTTCCGTTTCAAAGCTGTGGCTGAAACTCTTGGGGGTTCATTCATGTAAATTTTAGTTGTTAACTTTAAAAAATGTCATTGTACGTTTAGTTTTTGTTATAGCGAATCGGGTGAAAGTCACGAAATGCGCTTGTAGGGCAGAAATCAAGTGGAACTGCAGGATCAAGTCTCGACTCCAATCAAGTCTATTAACAAGAGAAATGCCGTTCACATCCTTTAGATATGGTCATCAAAAGCTCACGTGTTACTTCAGGGTAGTGCGTAAATTGTATTTTGTGATCATAGATAAAAGGATCCTGAAAAATATGTAATCCATTGCAGAATTAAAACTGTTTTACTATGTATTAGAGCGAGTTTCTTAGGGTTACAGATGGCTGAAGTTCAAAAACTATACCTCCAAAATTCTGATTTATCTGTTTTGTATACATAAAGAGGCTGCACTTTGTATCTTGCGTTGATACAGTAAAAATTGTTTTGTCGCGATATAACTCGAAAATTGTCTAATTGCCTGCTTAGACTAGTGGTCACAGTCACGGACTTGTGGTGGGCGTTTCATGAGTTCGAGTCCTATTGCCACTGAAGGCCCGCCTTTTTGAGGTGGTTAATCCACGTTAAATCTGTTGTGGCTCAATATTCTCTCGTTCACGTGGTGTGGAAGTTCGGAGAGAGGGTGCAAGCTCATGTGTCGTCGTCACGTGAGTGAGTGAATATTAACGTCGCATTGTTCAGCTACACGAGGGCTTTTGGCAACGGATCTCGTAATTTTGAACCATGGTCAGGTGACGAGGACACCTGAGCTGCCCCTTCCCCTCTCCTAACTACCACACCACACCAACGGGAGGACGTTTGAACTCTCGACAGATTTAACGGGCATCGTACCCCTACACGGCGGGTCTTTATTGGTACTGGGCTCGAACTCGCGACATGCCAGCCACGATCATGACCACTCGACTACCGCGGCCACATCGTCGTCACGTGACCATGGTTCAAAATTATGAGGTCCGGCGCCAAAAGCCCTAGAGTAGCTGAATAATGCGACGTTAATATTCAATCACTCCATAACTATGTCGAAATTTACCCTGAGCATTATTGAACCATCTCGTTTCTGAAACCAAGGCACTCATTGGGCTTTCTCTTGTATTGAAGCCAATTTGGCAAAAATAGTCCTTTTTCTTCTAAATGTTCATCTGAGTTACTCTTGAAGGAGCATTCGAGCCATTGACTACAGACCCACACACTATAACTGACCTATCCAATGATGCAAAAGTTACATTGTAAAAAAGGACTATTTTGTTATAAATTTTAATAATCAAGGTAAGTCTTTTGGTTCACCTCATGATAATTCATTTTTAAAATATAATTTAATCAATCCTAAACAATCTATGCTTTCATTACCCTGTTTACTTACTTTTGGTATGAGCACACAACCCGACGTAGCAGAAAGTACTCTGTCAATACTGGATGAATTGTTTTCACATTTTAGCACAGTTTTATAAAATTTGATGTATTTTCTGTTGACTCAAATTAACTGCATTGCTTCCTCTACTCTCTTGTCGAATCTAGAACTCTTTTCTATTTGGAAAAAAAAATAAGTATCTTCATCTTTGAGTGGACTGCTTTTTCTAATTTTTTCTCAGTCACATTCAAGATTTATTTTCCAGTTTCCCTTGTCGCCCTTCCACTTCAAGCACAAAGTCAAGTTCTCGAACGAGTAAGGCTTCTATTAAAGCAATAAAAATCACCGCGAATGAGTTTTGCTTAACGTAGTAGCATATTTAATTTGATAATAATTATGGAATTGTACACCACACTTGACTACGTAACATCAGGGCCTAAAACACTATAACCTATAGTAGATATGACAGATCTATATTGGTGACATTATGATGTTCTATTAACCTGAGAGCGGGAGGCCGTGGTAGTCTAGTGGTCAAGGTTTCGGATCGCGACTGGCATGTCATGAGTTCGAGACCAAGTACTACTGAAGACCCGCTGTGTAGGGAAGCGATGCACGCTAAATCTGTCAAAAGCTCAAACGCCCTCCCGTTGGTGTGTGGTAGTTAAGAGAGGTGTGGTGTGTGAGCTCAGGTGTCGTCCGCGTCTCTTGACCACGGTTCAAAATGACGCGGACCGCCCTCAAAAGCTCTCGTGTAGCTGAACAGTGCGACGTTAATATTCATTCACTCACTCACTCACTCAGACGAGCGTTAACTATACCACATTTAGAAAAAAGTGTGAATACGGTGAACTGATGTTTTTTTTTTTCAAATAAATCTAAAAATTGATTTAGTCAAATGAGTTTTAAAAAAAAATTCTCAAATCTAATTTTGTACTCTTTTTGAAATATAATACATTCTATTTGTACTATTTAAAACTAAAAAAAAACTGCGTCGGCCGGGAGTCGAACCCGGGTCAACTGCTTGGAAGGCAGCTATTCTAACCGTTATACCACCGACGCTTGGAAGGAACAGCACTTGTGATGCTTGATCAAACATTAAAAATCAGGTCACGTCTCTGATGATTTATTTCTGTGTTTGGCAGCGAAGTAGTGAAGCCAACTTCCGTATATACCAACTTGTACATCGTATGAAAAGAACGGAATTTTTCTACATTGGTTAATTTCAGGTTCGAAGTTGTAACAGCTTTGATTTTTTCCATTCCAAAGTTGTGGTTCGAGTTATTGGGTGTTTCATTTCATGTAAATTTTAGTTGTAAACATTAAAAAAATATCATTATTGATTCAATCAAGACTAAATTTTCGAGACCAATCTTTTTGTTGTTATAACCAATCGGGAGAAAATCATGAATAGCTTGTAGGGTAACAATGAAATGGAGTGATTGAGTGAATATTAACGTCGCACTGTTCAGCTATACACGAAGGCTTTTGGCGACGGTCCACGTAATTTTGAACCATGGTCAAGTGACGCGGATGACACCTCAGCTGGCACCCCCTCTCCTAACTACCACACCACACCTACGGGAACAATCAAATGGAACTGCAGGATCAAGTCTTGATTCCACTCAAGACTATTAACAAAGGAAATGCCGTGGACATAATTTAAATATGGTCATCAAGATCTCACGTGTTACTTTAGGGCAGTGGTGTTCAAATTTTTTCAATTCATGTAAACCCTAGAACTTGAAGGTGTTATCGCGGGACCCCCTACAGCTAGAAAATGTTTTCCTAGAATTGGGCTTCACGAAATCATTTTCTAGCTTCTAGCTAGCCTTTTGATTATGATTACGATCTCATGGCCGTTGTGTAATAAGTTGGAGCTCTTGTGTCCCTGAAGCAAGGACGTCTTAAGCCATGGGCCCAGGGCCTCACCCTCGGTGGGGGCCTAGTTTCGTTCTCAACTCTGTCTTAGTAAGATCATGATTCAGATAATTTTATAGGTCAAATATTTTATTCTCGTACGTATTCTTCGAAAAACAGGGAATTTCAAACACCATGTCAACTGGTAAAAGTGGTAAAACTGTATTATTATTATGTAATGACCGTTGTCCATATCTAGGCCTAGGCCTAGTACCATGCACAATCATTCAACTTGTTTAATTGTAATGCGGGCATTGATCGATACGGTTTGTGCCTAGTTTTTTGAAATTGTGAGTTACCGTTTGTACGAGTATTTGACAATGCATGCTATACTATCTATTTTTAAAGATCTTAAGTAGGGCCTACTTTTGCATGGAGGCCCAGGGCCTCAAAATATCTTAAAATTTCTCAGGGCTCAGGGCCTCAAAGGGTTTTAAGATGTCCCTGCACTGAAGACACGCCGTGCAAAGGGCTGATGCACCTTAAATGTGTCGAGGCTCAAACTCCACCCGTTGCCGTGATGGGGTAGTTTGGAGAGAGGGTACTAGCTCGTCTTCATCTTTTGACTGAGGCTCAAAATTGCGAGGTCCCTTGCTTATATAGCCCTCGTGTTGCTTCATAGTGCTGCGTTAAAAGACTTACTCACTCACCTGGTTCTACTTTTTGAGGTCTTTGCGTGCATGTCTCCATAACCTGTTGTATTTCTCTAGTACTGTTTTCTTTAAACTTTTTTCTATACAGTGCTCAAAAACAAGTTCTAGTGGTCACGGAACCCCTAGAGCTTGAAGATGCTTTCGTGAAACCCCTAGAACTAGAAGGTGCTATCGTGGAACCCTATTCCATACACATATATAGAAGAATATATATCTCAAAATAATATTTAAAGTTGATCAACACACAAGTTATAGATACTATGTAAAGGCAATTAAAAAAATAATGCCTTTATTATTAAAAAACTGTTATCTGATTTTTTAATATAATTTACTCACTAATAATATTAATTTTTGATCCAAGTGTTACGTACCCATGCGCTATATTTAGTAACTGCTTGCATTTTTTCACGCAAACTGTCGAAGCGTAGGTCTTTTGAGATTAAAGGCAATCACGTGACTTAATTTAATTTGCTTTTACACTTTGTTTTTGTAGCCATAAACAATGAGAAATATATTTCCCTTAAACACAAAGTTCTGAACGGCATTAAAATGTTTATAGCTGTCTGAGAAATATCATGCATTTGCATGAACTTGTAACATAAAATTCATTAGCTGTTCTTGCTTAAATTTAGATTTTAGCATCGAATCTGTCGATATATTGATATTATGTTTCTTCTTCATTATATGTGTTTTATTCCACAAGCATAAAAAGGTACGTTTCCCATTAGAAAACTATGTATTTTGCAAGGGGATTGTGCTAACTAAAGAGTATAAATTTATCTCATGGAACCCGAGATAGTAAACAATAAAATATTCATAATCTAATAGGAAGAATGTATGTTTAATGATAAAAAGTTTTTTAATGTTCTTTTATTATGATGTATTTAAAGTTAAAAAAAGTGTTGCAAAATAAAGTTATTATGTATAATTAAAATTTTCAGTTTTAATGAATAGGAAGAGCTTTAGATACTTGTAACTATACAAACTTCATAAGTTTCTTTGAATTCCTACTCTGACTTGTGGAACCCCTGGGTATGCCTTGTTGAACCGCAGACTTCCGTGGAAAACAGTTTGGAGACCACTGTTTTAGGGTAGTGCTAAATTGTATTTTGTGATCTTGGATAAAATGATCCTGCAAAATATCCATTTCAGAATTAAAACTGTTTTACTATGTGTTAGAGAGATTTTCTGAGGTTAAAGATGGCTGAAGTTGAAAAATTATACCTTTATAATTCCGATTAATCTGTTTTGTATACACAAGAGGCTGAACTTTATATCTTGCATAGGTACAGTAAAAATTGTTTTGTCGCAATATAACCCAAATATTATCTAATTGTTTGCTTAGATTAGTGGTTATAGTCATGGACTTGGTGCCGGCTTGTGAAAAGTTCGAGACCTATTGCCACTGAAGAGCCTCCGTGTTGAGGGGGCTTATCCACGTTAAATCTGTTGTAGCTGCTCACTACCCCCCCCCCCGTTGACGTGGTGTGGAAGTTCGGACAGAGGTTGCCAGATGAGGTGTCGTCTTCGTCACTTGATCATGGTTTCAAAATTACGAGGTTCGTCGCCAAAGGCCCTGGTGTTGATGTATAGTGGAACGTTAATAAACACTTTCTCTTACTCACCCTAAAATTGTGTCGGAATCATTTTTCCCACTAAACTGAAAAGAAGTCCCAAGTATTATTAGAAGCTCTAGTATCAAGAAAGGCCCCATCTGATGACTGGGAAAATAATCCATTCCCATACATACGTGTTGTAAAATTATATAATTCTGTTCGATTATTCTGAAAAGTCTTAAGAACCAATACTTTAGTGCAAGGGTGTCAAACTGGCGGCCCACAAAAAACCTTTTTTCAGCCCGCTCAGCTTATCAACACAAAATCTATATATATATGAAAAAGGATGTTTGTACATCTGAAATCGCTTCACTCCAACACCGTTCAATCGATCACTATAAAAATTGGCATGTTTATGTATTTTTTGTGGAGAAGAGTTTTGTGCTATTCTTTTTGTTGCAGCTCCCCACCAGGTTGTGCTACTACATATTAACTTCTGCACCGTTTAATCAATCCTCAAGTTGCCAACGTGGTTGCCAAAAATGATGGCAACTTGTCTCTATCACCCCCGTTTCACTATGTTTCCTATGAATCGCCATTATAATGCAAGGAACAGCGTTGCTTTGAAATATTATAATTTTATCATAAAACAAGTACCAAGAAAGTAATATTAACGTATTACACATCCACATATAAGTTTTCTACACTATTTTTTCACTACACAAAATTTGTAGCAATGGGTTACTTTTGCTGAGCAGAGATTAGCTTAGGAAGGTGTTTTTTCAAAAATGGACCCACAAGAAAGTTACGGGTCGTTGTAAATAAAAAAAGCAACCCTTTTTATCAGCTGTTAGACCTTCAAACTTAAAATTTAACAAATGTTTTTTCCCAGTTGAGATACGCAAAAAAATTTTTTTTTTGTTTAATTTTCAAATCACGTAAAATTAACTCATTAAGAGAACTTCTTTATCCTTCAATCTATATATTGTTTAATTTTTCAATTTACCTGTGCGAAAACGGGGATGTAACAGCTAGTAATATATAATAAAATGTCAAAATTTCTCCCGAAATAGGAAAGACAGTAGCAGAGTAGAGATATCATGTGTCAGGACGTAAATATTATATATATTTTTTTGCTCTTTTATTTACGCTTATTATAATATATTTTCTTCGAAATAAACATCCATTTCTATGAATATTGATTTTTTTTGCGGCCCATCTAAAGTTAAAACCTTGCCCACACCCACACACAAGTTAGCCTTTGAGTTTGACACCCTTGCTCTAGTGCAGGGATGGCGAACCTTTTTTGAGACGTGGGTCAAATTTTGTCCATATTTTTTTTAGTACTAGCTCGTGGGTCACTAATGTCCATATGGATCAGAGTTAAGTTTAAAAATTTTAACTGAGTATTTTTAAAACTAAACATCTTTAAAATTCAATTGCCTTAACGAGTAAAAATAAGCGGGGTTTTAGATTTAAAACTAATTAATAGGGTTAAAAGTTCTTAAGTGTTTGTTGCAAATGGCAATGAATGTTTGAATGAACAAGGAATAACAAAAATTACATACTATATATATTTTGAAGTACTATTAATTAGTATATATATATATATATATATATATATATAATCGTTAATAATATTATTCGGACTCCAATTGCCCCCTTCCCTTGCATATTTTCTGACACAGATATATTTTTATGCATATATATACCTGCATTTTTTTGATAAAATGGCAAAGTCTAGCTCTGTTAAAGTTGTATGCAGTCACATTCCATATTCTATCAAATTATTTGGAAGAATCCAAAATGAAGAAATTTTTACTAGGACTAATAACATGTTTGTTTTTAGAAATACTTAAGATGCTTTTATAATTGAAGAGAAAAAATTTACTATTGCAATTTTACTCCAGACATTTCTTAACGATAATATTTTTGCAAGATATATATTTGTTGAAAATAAAGAATTAATAATTGGGGCACATTATTATTTGAAAGTGATTTAAAATTAAAAATTAGAAAAATGGATAATTATAAGACTTTTTTTTTTTTTTTTTTTTTTTTTTAACATTTATAAACCCGTGCACCACCGAACGTATAACACGGGGGTAAACAACACAGACAGAAGAGAAAGGATTACAACACAAACATCCATGCCTTCTCCGGGATTCGGACCCAGTCCCTGCGGCACCGCAGTCAGCTTCACTGACCACTATACCGGATGGGCGGCCATTATAAGACATTAAAAGTATTTTTGTCAAAAGTTGTTAATGTCGTGACTCCCAACAATTTATTTACTGAAAGAATATAAAAGCACATTTTTATTAATAAAACTAGCTGTTACCCGCGACTTCGTTCACGTAGAAATTTACAAAAAAGTGTTTTGCTCAATTCACAGATCTTACGAAAACTTAATAATTCTGTATTCCACTTTAAGAAATACATACACGCTATATATATATATATATAGAGAGAGAGAGTTTAATGTCATTTTTTTACTTTGTGAATCAATGTTTTGTTTTTATATTTTTGTGTTCTTTCTGCTTTTTGGTGTTTATTGTTTTATTTTTTTTATTTTCTTTGTTTTTTGTTAATTTTTGTATGGTTTTTTCGTATAAATTTATTGAACATCCTCTCTATATACAGTATTAAATTTATTGAAAAATCTCTTTATATACAATATTTGGTGTACGATTTTCTTGAGCTAAAACAAAAACGCCAGTGGCATTCCTCGCACGTGAACATGCCACGTATAGTTGGCCATGTGAAAAGCAACTCTTAGTTAAATCTATGTCAACTTTGCTTAACGTTTGCCCTTGTGACTTGTTAATTGTCATAGCAAAGCTGACACTTACAGGGAATTGTAGTCTTTTGAATTCAAACGGGAAATTCGATGGTATTATGGAATTCGTGGTATAAGTACTATGTTACCTTTTCCGCATCCGGATATTATACGACCTTTTATAACGTTTCTTTGCAATGACACTACTCGCAACCTAGTACCATTGCAAAGTTTTGGTGGGTTTAAATTACGGAGTAGTATGATAGGAACGCCAATCTTAAGTTCTAGCTTGTGAGGAGGTAGACCAGGCACAATTATACTGTTTAAAAATTCTGTTGGATAACTAACCGTTTCATCCGGATTGCAAACTGTATTGATGGAAAGGTATGTTTGTGATTCACCAGGAAGCTTATTTAACATGCGCTGATTAAGCGCAGTAACCTGGTCGTTTATAGGTGCTAAAATAGAATCTTTCACACAACCACGAATCTTCTTTTATATTGAGATTGTGAACATCCTCATAAATGCTATGTTTTTTTTATCAAAATCTGAATATTTTCATGAATAAAACCTAACAATGTTTAACATCGATTTCTAATTATTATACCTAAAGTTCAGATGTTAAAGTTTAAAACAGCTTAAATATAACGAATTAAAAAAAACTCACAATTAAGAAATTAAGAACAATTTGAATTATTTTAGAAACAACTACCTACGCAGTTAACTAAATAAAATAACCTAAGAGTAATTTATCAAAATCTGAAATATTTTCATGAATAAAAACCTAACAATGTTTAACATTGATTTCTAATTATTATACTTAAAGTTCAGCTGTTAAAGTTTAAAACAGCTTAAATATAACGAATGAAAAAAACTCACAATTAAGAAATTAAGAACAATTTGAATTAAGAAAAACAGAGAGGTAGAAAAATGAAAGATACCTTGAAAATTATTATTCTTCGATTACAATATAAATATTAAGCAAATAATAACTATTGTTTAAATGTGACTAAAAATGTAAATAAAAAAAAAGAGAAAGGATTAAAACTTATCAATTTTTTTGTTTCTTGCATTGCTTTTTGCTTATGAAGCCTTGATTTATTATTTTTAAAAGTGCATCCGAAACAGCCGATGCTCTACTTAACTGAACAGTGAGATAACTATCATAAAAAAAAATTATGGCACGTGTCAGCGAATTATGATGCGCGCGTAACACTATTATGTCTCATGAAGAGCATCGGTCGCCAGTAACCAAAACAACGACTTCATTAGCTCAGCTTGGCGTTCATCTTGGCATTCAGTTTCACGTTCACCCGTATAGTTTCCGTTCCCGTAAGAATACGGGAATAAAATATAGCCTATGTTACTCCCCGTTAATGTAGCTTTCCATTAGTGAAAGAATTTTTAAAATCGCACCAGCCGTTTCCGAGATTAGCCGGAACAAACAGACAGACAGGCAGACGAAAATTTTAAAAATTGGTTTTTTGTTATGAGTACTGTATATACTTTTAGTCATTAAGCATTAAGTAAAAAGCTGCTAATTTGAAATTACAAACAGACACTTCAATTTTATTTATTTGTATAGATG
>BMAO01005408.1:0-17706 GCA_019973975.1 Trichonephila clavata
GGTGTATGAATATACACAGGATGTCCAGGCTAAAAGTATCCAAAAGTAATGGCTTATTATTACGGAACTACCCATCATAATGTAATAAACTGTTCATCCGCGTGGATTGGAAAACTCTCCGAGATTTTTTGGGTCTAGTCCGATCGACCGCACGTACGCGCATTATTCAGCAATCGGAGTCAATAAACTTGTTACACTGACTTCATTAGTAAAGATGTGGACGCCACAGTAAAAGTTGTAGTTCGTGCTTTAGGTAACGGAATTTAAATCAGTCACGCGTGTACAGTGACGTGTTCGAACAGATATAATATACTTATGAAATAAATATACTTATGAAGATAATAAATATATAAAGGTAGTCACCTTTGGAACTCTTACAATAAATTGCGCTGATTAATACAGCCAAAGTTAATAAAATATATTCGTTTCTCTTATCTTCGCTATTCGAATAGTCAAAGAATTTTATCTTCCTATTTACTGGGATAATTGGTTCACAAATATGAACTCGTGAGTGAAAACCATGTAAAAGTAACCTTAAAAAGCCGTTTGACATTGAATACATTCCGTATTCTTAATCTTATATTTAGCTCTAATTGAGGTATAAAAATGCTAAATTGAAACATTTTTTTGAAGAATAAATTGTCACAATCATATTTTTTGCCATAATTACCATACATCTTCACATTTTTCCATCGAATTTGAATTTATAAATAATGTAGAGTGATAACATTTGGAATCTGATAGCTGAAGCGTTTTGAATTGAATCCGCGTAAATGGAAGAATTACCGTATAGTGATTTGAATGATATTACAGCATGTTTCCTGTTGAATTATGTTCAATGGGTTTTGTATACTTTCGTATACGTTGCAAGAAAAAAAAGTTCGAGGGTAAGTCACTAAGTCAGTCCCAAATGTATATGGCGGGATTTAAGGCAGTGGCGTAACTAAGAATACTAGGGCCCCCTGCAAAATTAGATTTGGGGCCCCAAACCCAAATATGTACATGGTATCAGTCAGGGTTTGGGCCCAAGACCAAATATGTACATGGTATCAGTCAGGGTTTGGGCCCAAGACCAAATATGTACATGGTATCAGTCAGGTTTTGGGCCCAAGACCAAATATGTACATGGTATCAGTCAGGTTTTGGGCCCAAGACCAAATATGTACATGGTATCAGTCAGATTTCGGGCCAAGACCAAATATGTACATGGTATCAGTCAGGTTTTGGGCCCAAGACCAAATATGTACATGGTATCAGTCAGATTTCGGGCCCAAGACCAAATATGTACATGGTATCAGTCAGGTTTTGGGCCCAAGACCAAATATGTACATGGTATCAGTCCGGTTTTGGGCCCAAGACCAAACTGATACTATGTACATGGTATCAGTCAAGCTTTGGGACCCCTAGAACGCCTGCCCCCCTCAATGCGGAGGTGCATGTTACGCCACTGATTTAAAGTGTTAGTAACGGATATCTCCAAAGGATGGTGATAGATGGCAATCGCATACAGCTTTGTGATATTCAATTCATATTGAGTAAGTGGCATTCACACACACACGTAAAGCTTTTTCAAAAACGGTGATGATGCTGAACAGTAGCGTAGCGTACACCCCCGTATCATGGAGGGGCCCCGAAGCCTGACTGACGTTTAGTACGTATTGGGGATTGAGGCCCAAAACCTGACTTTGCAGGGGGTCTCTAATATTCTCCGTTTCGCCACTGATGGTGAATAATTGTACGATAGAAGAGCAGCGTGTGCTGTAGTTCAATTTTTGAGGGGGCAAAGGCCTTAAATAAAAAAATATTCATAAAGGAGAGTTACCTGTTTATGGAGAGAAGTGTTTATCACGTAAAGCAGTGTATAATTAAGCGAAGAAATTTTCGCAATTCTGTTTCAAAATTGTTGAGGAAGATCGAAGCGGCCATCCAGTTTTGACTGCCACAAAATCAACTTAGCAACAGATGGAAGAATTAATCCGAGCTGATCGAAGAGTGACAATTGACAGCATCGCAACGGCAATAGGATGTTCTCATGATTTAGCATACAGCATAATGCAGGATCATTTGAATTTCCGGAAAGTGTGAGCTCTGCAGGTGACCGAGGAACACAAAAACGAATCGAATGGACATTTGCTTTCTCTATGTGACCCACAAAGACAACATTTTGGAGGCAAACAATTCACAGATGATGACGACGCTCAACATGAAGTCCTTCTGTGGATGACACAGCAACTCAAAGAATTTTATGCAGTTGGAATTGGGGCTCTGATAAAACGGTGGGATAAATGAATCAACATTGCTGGAGATTGCGTGGAAAAATAAAAGTTGCTTCCAAATGATTATCACTTTTAATTATTTTTTTATTATTATTTTTAGGACTTAATGACTTTTCCCTGCAAAGTCTATTCTCTCAAAATCGGGTTTTCTTCCGACCTGGCAATTAGGCGTTTTAAGCAAGAACAACGCCTCCAAACACAACTGAGCCTCACTACCAACTAGTATAGTTAGTGAGACAAATCAGATATTATAGATGATTATAGAGAAGAATAACTGTTAATATACGATATTGCCACATGAAATAGTGCCTGAATCATATTTACGTAGGCACTTGTAAATTAAAATATCTCGGAGGATATTTTTTTGGCAAGTGTGAGAGGTTGAATCACATTTCAGATAAGTTCCCGTTGATTCTTACCTTAAAGCTTGTCTTCTCCAGATATCACGTTCTCATTTCTATCGTTAAAATTAATAAAAATAAATTATATACTGCAAATACCTGTTTTTAATCAGTCCGTATCCGATTGCTACGTTCGGACCCCTCCCCCCTTCCTCCCTAAGAATCAAATTAATGAGCGTGATCTTCACCTCAACCAACATAAGGAGAAGGTGCAACGACAACTCTTATGAATATCAACATAGTTGATCTTCTTTTGTAAATTGACCAACGCATAAACTAATTTGTTACAATAATTTTGTAGTAATCTTTTGGCTCTATTGCATTATTTTTTGATGCTTTCATATTTCATACGAAATTTATCTTTTATTGTAAATTTTTAGTACATTAAAAGTTCTAATGCGTTTAATTTTTGTATTGAAATGAAAACTCGAAATATTTCTCTGAACTAACGTCAATTTTGAGTAAGAGTTGCAAAAGAAAATAAATCTTGAATTTTAAAATTTCAATGATAAATTTTATAGATTCCACTCATGGAATAAATAGTAAGTAATACATTTGATGCAGTTGTGCAAGTACTAAGGAAAGCACAGAGTCAAAAAGAACGCTGGGTGTTTCCGTGACGTCACGGGAAAGGGAAGTGCCGCATTGGCTGAGAGTTGTAAATAAACTGAAGGCCACGGCTTTTATAAGTTCATTTCAGCTCTCTCATTTGACACAGCTGTCAGGCGCACCTATGCGCGCTATTTGCGCCGGAGCTGATTAATTCTGTGTTGCTAAGAAAGAAGTCGTGACTCTATTCTTTTTGCATCAAAAGACCTTATTTGGGAATGCCCTTTTTTTTCTTAGTAGTTATTTTGCGAATATTCCAAATGCGACGCAACGGTTATTATTTTCTTCCGTTTTCTTCAGTTATTTTGTAGTTAAATGCTTATGTTTAGAAGAATTTTGTAAAGAGAGGGGCCGAGAAAGCCTCACCTTTGGGGAAGGGGGCTCATTTTGTTCTAGACTCTGTCTAAATAATATCATGGGATCCAGATATTTTTGATTGAAAAAAATTATTCCCGTACATAATCTCCGAAAAACAGGGAATTTTAAACTGCCTGTCAACTGGCAATAGTGGTAAGACTGTACTATTATGTGATGACCGTTGTCCATGTCTTGGCCTAGACCTAATACCATAAATAATCACTTAACTCATTTAGTCGAAATGCGGCCTTCGGTCGAGCCAGTTTTTGCCTAGGGTTTTGAGATTGGAAGTCAGTCATGCACATTTATTTGTTTCAAATTACCGTTTGAACGAGTATTTGACAATGCCTGCTATATTCAGTGTATTTTTAAAGAACTCGGGTAGGGTTTACTTTTGCATAGCGCCCCAACGTCTGAAAAAAATCTTAAGATTTCTCTGAGCCCAGGGCCTCAAAGAATCTTAAAGCATTCCTGTTCACATATCTAATGTAGTTTAAGTCGATTTTAATTTCCTTTATTATTAACAATATTTCAGGTCATTACGATTTAGAGTTAGAAAAGTTTATATTATAAATTTATAGTACTAGTATAATAGAAAAATAAATGAGAAATGCCCTCTAATATTTCCCCTGTGAAAATGCCCTATATGTGACCTTCGACTTTTTAATCTGAGTCAATCCACAACACCTCAAGTGCGTGGCTGTTATTAAGCTATTTTTCATAACAATAGCCTTGCAATAATGCTTGGAAATTTAAAAAGTTTTATCAATATTACTTGCTAAGTTCTTAAAATTTATTCGGAATAACAAGTATTTTCAAGAAAAATGATGCAATTTTTTGAATTTGGCGAAAATTTCACGTTTTTTCGGAAATACTTGTTTTGAATATTTTATACCTTTCTCAGAAGCTGCATTAGCAATACTTGAAGGATGTCATTTGATTCCTTTTATCTGAGAAGGGATATTTTAAAACCGGAAATATTGGGTAAATGGATACTTTTCTCTCATTGTTTCAAATTTTCTGCTATTTCACAGGATATTGAAATATGCGAAACAATTACTTTAATAGTGTTTCACTCTGTCAGAGATTCACTTTCGAACAGACAATTTCCATTACTAATTCTAAAATTGCAATACTAGTATCAGATTCTCCTAAAATTATTATTTTTAAGTGATTTTTTTTCATATGGAGATATAACATAAATGATTAAAATAATTTATAAAGGACATATATGTTAAATCAGCATGTTTCACGCAATCATGTTATATTATTCAAGTAGGATGATTTGACTAGATCATCTTTTTAAACCTTGCGAAATTAAATATGTAATCACTCTTGGCATAACTGTGACTGATTATCCCAAACAGCACAAGCACCCTCTAGCGATCATTTAACTTCAGTAGAGACCAGGTGAGGAGAGAATGTGATCAATATGAAAAACTGTCCATGTTCTTTGCCTATTAATTATCTTTGTGTAAACCTTAAATCAACAAATAATTGTTTCTCCAAACGAACGCTGGAACGTTAAACGAAAGCCGGAACAAGTGCACGGATGTAGGATGGCAGTATACTTTGAAGGACAATAATATTATATATAAATTGTTCTTCCTTCCTCAGTAGCTCCACAGCCCAGGGTGGACTTCTCAGAAAGCCTTTTCTGTGCTAACCTTCTTTCTGCAAGTGTTCTCTCTCTTCAATTCTTAGTTTTCAAAACTAGATCTTTTTCTAGGCCATCAATCCATCTTAGATTTAACCTGCCTTTTCTCCGTGTGCCAATTGGTTGGGCATTGAAGACTTTTTTTAGTGGTGCGTTCTTCCATTTTGACAACAGGGCCGGCCCACTTAATTAGCTGTATTTTGATGAAGTTAACGGTGTCAGATTCTTTATATGAGTGATAGAGCTCGAAATTTGATCTTCTTCGCCAGGTTCCCTTTTCCTGAATTCTTCCAAAAATAAATCTTAAAATCTTCCTTTCGTAGATGCCTAATCATGTTCTCATCTGTTCGAAAGATGGACCAAGTTTCACATGCATTATTTGATACTGATCTTAAAAAGACTTTTATACAATAGAACCTTTTTTTTTATTAAATTCAATTTAATATATTTTCGTATTCCATTAAGACATGTATTAGTCATAGAAATTCTCTTTTGGATTTCAGTAGTATAGTCGTTTCTATTGTTAATTTCCGAACCTAAGTAAGTGAAACTGTCAACAATTTCAAAATTATACTCTTCAATTTTAAAGTGGGAATTGTTAAAACCTGATTTAGTGCTAGTTATGTACTTGGTCTTATTCTCTGATTTTCAGTCCCATCTTGAGGGCTTATTTCTCTAAAGACAAAAAGGCTTGTCTTAGTGCGGTGGGTGTTCGAGCAATGATATCTATGTCATCATCAAAAGCCAACACTTGTATCGATTTATTAAAGATATTTCTAAAATTGTTCTATTTTTTAATAATTTGTAATTGACCTATTCCGGGTACTAAATCACCCTACGATATATTTGTTTTAACATATATAAAATATGCAATATCATGTGGTTTTCACTTTATTAATATGATTGATGAAAAAATAGGAATCGGTCAAGTATGATTCTATTCCAAAAAGTTGATGTCAAGATTTACTTTGATTCAATTTATTATTTAAGTTTCTTTAGTAAACAAAATAAACAATAAGAGCATGAGTGTATGCGTGTATCATAAAACCAATCGATTGAAAAGCGATGCAGCCGGTTAAATAAAAGCAAATATATAGATGTTTAATTTCTGTCTCGCCAAAAATTCCTTATGAAGAAATGGCCTTTAAACAAATATTTACATGCAAAACAAAATTTTAATAATAATAACACAATATAGAAAAATGTATGACTTCAAATGTGTGGATTTTTTTTTCTGATGGTGAACAAAACTTTTGGATGTTTGTTTATTAATGATTCGTAACTCAATTGTTTTATTTATAAACGATTCTTAGTTCAAATCTTTAAAAATAGATATAAATGCAATATCAGAATTATTAGTGTTTCTACATGTTCAATGCTTTTAATAGCTTTCATACTTGCCACACATACACTAACTCTATTTTTACATGGTATATACATTCCTCAGGGATTTGGGGATAAATTTGGGGATATGTTCCACAATTTTAAAAAATCGTGTAAAATGAAAAATCTGTAAACATTTTTCCAAAAAAAAAAAAAAAAAAAAACTTGCAAAAAAGTAGCAATAAAATTCAAGTTATGTATTTATAAATCAATTTTCATTACAAAAGAAATTTTTATTAATCGACAAGTAAAATTCAGTATTTGAGTACATACATTATATAAAAATTCAAAAATTGAAATTAGAAATAAAACTATTAGCAACTATACATCACTATTCGATAACAAGCGTGCACGTTCATTACGAACTGGATCAAAAATGGTGATATACGTCTAGCACACACAACTGTCGGTTTTGATTCAAATAAAGAGTTTCGTTTCTTTTTGGGGTTACGAAGTTTTATTGGCGGCTGCCTTTTTGGTTTCTTAAAAATTGATTTTATAATTCTTGATATCCTGCCACACAAGATGATCCTGAAGATTTAATGCATTCTTTCTGTCAGGATCATAAATAATAAAATGTTCCTTACTGAACAGAACTCAGTGGCGCAACAGCCCATGAGGGCCAAGGCATGCTGGACATATCTCAGTCTTCGTGACCTTAGGTACTGGAGTGCATGTGCAGATGTTTCTGTCAAGTGGCCAGTGTAATGCGAACCCCCTTGGTGTTCAGTTCCCAAGCAAGCTTGGTACTCATTTTATCGACCCACTGAAGGGATGAAAGGCTAAGTCGACCTTGCCCAGCCCGAGATTTGAACCCCGGATCTGTGGTGTGGAAGCGCAATACACTACTATTCAGCCACTGGTATCAAAATGTTCCATACTTAGAGTGAATTTTAAAGCTTCGCGAATTAAATCAGCTGTTAATAGCTGAAATTCACCTTCGACTTAAGGTATCCGACTACTTGTGACAACTTTTTTTAAAAAAATGGAGATATGCAGGGATTTTTTTGTGGTTTTTAGATTTGTTTAGTACATTTTAAGAAAAATGTGGTAAAATTAAGAAGATAAAAAGAAATTATTATTACCAAAATGTGGAAAAAAATTGGTAAAAATTTACAAAAAATAACATAAATGACAATAAATGACATAAATTTCTATACCAAAAGTTTATGAACAAAATTTTAATTTTTCAATTCTTATGTGTTGCTGTGTTATTCATTTTTTAAATGACCTTCAGGATATGATGAATTGACTTTCAAGAATTTTACAAAAACTAGAGCACTTTATCGTAGTTATTATTTGAAATTGCTTTAAAAAATAGTGATTATATTCACATAACAGACTGCAAATTTTGTAATGAAAGAGTGATGGATAAATCTGAATGTAAAAACATTTCTACTATTGTACAGAACATACAAAAAAATTTGAGTCAATTATTTTCAAAACTTTTTTAGCAATCACTGTCCCTGTTTGAGCATTTAAAAAAACACACATCTTGCTTAAGGTAATGGCATCTGCTTGTACTAAAACACTTGTAGTTTTCGTTCTAGTGAACGGAAAATAATAAACTTAGTTTTTTTATAAAGCTAATAAGATGGCCAGTAAAATAAAATCATAAAAAAATTGTCAACTTTCTGCAAAATTCACAGTTTTAGGTTAGTTGGATACCTTAACCAGTATCGACTTCATTAATCATCACAAACTGTCATAAACTCGTTCAGATCGTCCTCATCCAATGGGCACGAGTCCCTATTTTTTTTTTTTTTTTTTAAAATCTGTACTAGAACAAAAAATCGTGTAAAATAAAAAAAAAACCATTAAATTCGTGTACTGTGTTATTTCAAAATCGTGTAAAAAAAGAGTTGGATGTACCATTACATCGGTACATGTTGCCTTTCGCCAGTATACAAAGAATAATACTTTGTGTTGCATGCATGCTCGTGAATAATAGGTACGAATTTTAAATGGAACAAATTCATATTTATTAAATTGATTTTATGATTCATATTTCAATTTATAAATCTTCAAAACACACTCCACAAAATATTAAAAGTGATATAGGAAATTTTTACTATACCCGTTTCTTTTATTGTGTTTTATTTACTATTTGTTATTAAGGAAAACAATATTAAATGAATTTTTTTTTTAAAAAAATATGTTCAAATAGATATAAATTATTTAACCCATGGAATTTTTTTTTGATTGAGTTGAATTATTTTGTTTTTTACTCAAACATATTAACCTCCTATTCAAAATTGAATAATTCTTCAAGCATCATATTACAGTAAATTACTTTTTGAAATAATTATTTTTAATGTGACAATTTTATATTTTTGTAAATCATTTCTAGATATGTGAGATTCATGTACAGTAATGAATTGCTTTGTTAATTTAACTATCAGTTTCAATAAATATTGTTATCTTGAAAAAATGAAATTCTTCGATCTCTAAATGAATTTTGTGGATTAATTTACTTATCTAGTTTTTAATTCGAGTATTTTCTGTGAAAAACTGATTTAGAAAATCTTAATGTATGAGATTCTCAGAACTGAAATTTGTATTTGCGAAAGCTGAGGAGTGTTAATTCAGCGATACTCAACATGCGACCCACCTAGCCTATATAAGTGACCCTGTCATGGCCGGTCATTTCTCAGAGCCTATATAGCTCTGAGAAATTCACTTATTTAAGAACAAAGTATTAAAAATTTGGAGAGAAATTCTTTGTTACAAGAAATCAAATATATCAATTTTGCTTTTTGCTGTAGATGTCGTACGGGTGCGAATTACTATTCTTTTTCTCTTTGTAATGGTTACGGTTAGTGATAACATACAACAGTGGAGTAGCGACAATTTTATGAGTGGAACTAATTTTTAACTTTCTTTCATATTTTGCAAGCGAAAAATGTTCGAAGAAAATATATCGTTTCTAGACTATTGCGAGGTTGACTAATTTGTAGTGAAAAACAAACATGGATCAGTAATTGATTGATTTGTCACGAAAATGCTGTATTTAAAAAATACCAATAAACAGGAATCATTCAATGACACTTTTCCTCGAAGATCTCTTTCAAGAGGTGATAAATAGACTTTCTTGAACAATCTTTGCAACAGGAACGAAGTGTTTTGTCAGTGGTAATGTCACAGAGTGGTAACAAATACATCCTATGAAGTTTTTTGTATTGCTAATCATATGAAACCGTTTACTGATGCAGAAATTATGCAAGAGTGTTTCTTAAATGTGTGTGCTTCTAATTTAGTGTTAGTGACAAAAATAAAAAAATTATCAAAAAAAGCGAAACAGGAATTATAATATTTTGATCAATTTTCCACATTTTAAATTTTTATTGTTATTTTAGTCTTAAAGCATTTCTCCCCTTCTCCTCATGTTGCAACCCACGAGAAATAGCTAACATATGCGGCCCAGCAGGAAAAAAAGGTTGAGTAACCCTGAATTAATTGGTGTTGAACCTGTTAATTGAGATATTTGTGAGTTTTACAAAATTTTTTCTTTCATGAGATTCTTCGAAGTTTCCCTTAATCTTTCTGCCTTCCAAAGTAACAGAAACAAGATTAAACACTAATTAACTAAAACTTCCTCGCATCTCACAAACCTTCCAAAACCACAGAACGTAAAATGTCATTTTATTTGAAGACCGTTCCACCGTTCAAGCCAACTCTGTCCTTTGAACCCCGAAGTAGTTTAAAAATAAGAAAACCATTATATGCTTCACCAACCATCAAGCATTGGACATCGCCCTTTCCTAAAAGAAACTGAGAGTAAAATTCTTCAAAAAGATTTTTTTTTCAGAAAAATTCTGAACATGAGTAAGGTTTGTTTTGGATTCGAAAGTTTCACTTCGTTTGTACAGATCAAAATGGTGTGATCCAGTGCGTAATCTTCAGTCTCGTGATTCTGGCAACACCTGGATTGGCTGATTCAACAAAGAATAAAAGACATTCCGTTCGAAAATACGCATTTGGATCGAAAAGGCAGCGTGGAATAAAACGTGGAACAGAAAATAGTCAACTTAAATCTCTTGTTTAAGGCGATTGATTGCATAAATGTTTAATAAGATGCAATGACAGCTGCCGTCGCCCTTTTTTCGTAAATATAGAACATTAGCTTCAACAACATAAGAATAAAACGTTATAGCTATTCTGATTCATTCTTTTTCGTTAGGTGAAATGAAACACAGCATGTGATTTTCTTGCAGGTGTTAGTTTTTTTTTTTTTGAGATTTTGATGTTTATTCTAATTTAGGGGAAGAAAATACTTAAAAAAATTTTGTAGAATGTTTTGCTAGTGGTAAAGAGAAACTTATTCAGAGGATGAGGAATTGTTTTTTCATTTCTGTCAAATGTTTTGTGAAAATTTCTGTGAAAAAAAAATACAGGTTTGGAATGATTTTAGTCCAAATTGTAGACGAATCTCTCATTCAAATATTCTAAATATGCAATAACAAAATTCTATTTAAAAATATAATTGGCTTAAATATTAATAAATATATGAAATTATTGGTGAGTTTTGATGCCATTATTTAAGACATCTCTTCTAAAATACCCAAAAGTTTTCTATTTAATTTATAACTTATTTACAACGAGTGATTAGTATAAAGGTTTCAAGGTTTCAAAAGACCCCAAAAATCAAAAGTAAGAATTTATTAGCATTTTCTTAATTTGTCATTCCAATTATGAATCAATTATTCGGATTCGGGTAACGAAATTTATTTCTTGATTGAAATTTGATCATAAAGACTTTTCCAAAGGAAAACTGGAAGCCAACTGATTCATATTTTTGGGTGTGGTTGCAGGTGTATAGGCTAAGAATTTTTACATTGTGTATGCAGAATTTTTTAAATATAATTTATCAAACAAAAAAAAAAAATTCTTTTTTAAAAAAATAAATATTTTATTTTGAAATACTTTTTCACTATTGTAATTCCTGTGTGAAATATAAAATGATGAAAAATATACAGCCAATGTGTTCCTTCTTTTCATCTGAAAAATTCAATAAAAAATATGAAGTAATGATTAATGGTTTAAGAGTCCTTAAGCAATCCTTTCTTACCCCAGCTATGAACTCTTCAAGAGATAAAACTTAGAATGTTCTCAGCAGGGGTCACCATATAGAGTTCCGGATGCTCCACGTTCAGATGCAGCGGTCTTAAGGCTTTATCACACACGTATGTCTCGGAACAATTCCAGTCTATTTATAACAAACGTTTCAAACAACTGAGAAGGTGAAGGTTTGCCGTAAACAAAACAATATGTTCTGACGTTAGCCAATCTTCACATTGAAAAAAATTACTCAACGATTTTCCTGCTTCCAAAAAATAACATTCAATATTATTTCTTTTACTCCTCTTACGCTTTTGTAGACGGTCGTGAACAGAAATGGAGCGCCATTTCTGTTAAAAGATTATACGCCATTGAAATATTAAATTCCTTTAAAATATTATACACCATTTCTGATGCTTTTGACGAAACCGAGGCTGCCATCTTGTTTATGACGAAGGGAGCCAAAGAGGCCATTGGTGGGAATCTCGATAAATTCTTTCAGATCACCGAGAAAAAGTTGTTCAAAGCCGTTGCTATGGCAACTGGGCAAAAATCGCTCCAAATACAAAAATGTGTGAAAAGGCCTTTAGACTATTGACTGGGAACGACTGCCTTCATACTTACATTTTTCGTTTTAAAATTGTCGATTAACTTAATTGTATTTATGTTCCACTGGACATGGCATGAATGCTAACCACATCGACAAATGCCCTACATTATGTTATAGTAAATATAATACAGAAAAGTATTGAAGAGCTAGAAACTTAAGGACCATATAGTCAACAGCCTGACATTTGTTAAATAAGAATAAAATGAATAATGGAATCTCTAATTCATAATAAAACATCAGGCATTATAATTAATTTTTGCATATTAAAAGATAATTCAAAAGAGAATTACTATGGCTAATAGATGTCTTAATGGAATACGAAAACATATGCAATCGAAAGTAATTAAAGAGAAACAAAGGTTCCATTGAATAAAAAATTTTTAAAATCAGTTTTAACTCATGCATATGAAACTTGGTCCATCATTCGAACAGATGAGAACATGATTAGCATTTTCGAAAGGAAGATTTTAAGATTTATTTTTGGAGGAATTCAGGAAAATGGAATATTGAGCTCGAAATTTGATCTCCTTCACTATCTAACATATAAAGTATGACATCGTCAACTTCATCAAAATACAACGAATTAAATGGGCAGGCCACGTTGTCAGAATAGACGAAAACCGCCCACACTAAAAAAGTCTTCAATGCCCAACCAATTGGTACACGGAATGGTGTGCCAATTGGTTGGCATTAAAGACTGGGCTTTGGTACAGGCAAAATATTAAATGGATTGATGACCTAGAAAAGGATCTCCTAGTTTTGAGAACTAAACATTGAAAAACACTAGCAGGAAGAAGGCTGGCCTGGAAAAGGCTTCTTGAGAAAGCCAAGGTCCACCCTGGGCTGTCGAGCCACTGAAGAAGAAAAGATAATTAGTGAAAGGAAACAATTATCAGAAAAAATTGATGAAGTTTCTTGAAACCAAGGAAGCAGATGGAAAGGAAGAAATTATTGTAATATCCATGTGAAAGTACCGAAACTCAATTGTATTCTAAAAAGAAGAAAAATTATTTAATCTTATTTTAGAAAATCAAAATCTTTCAAGTTTCTTGAAAAGCGATAAATTATTTCTGAAACAAAACAAGTGTTTAATTAATTATTGTTACCAAAGGAGAAAAAAAAAGGAAATGTACACACGTAATGGTAAATAAGATTATTAAATAACAGTTTTTCTGCATAACCTTTTGGGAATCATTAACACAGATTTTTATTTGCTAAAGAATTAAATGCTTAAAATAAATCTTCCTTGCAACAGTTTTGCGATAAAACTAAATGTTTAAAAATTAAAATTAGCTTTTACTTTTAAGAGAAGTCTCGTTCCTGTATTTTTTTAAAATGATTTGTTTTGTTATGGAATAAATAAAGGCATGTGAAAGTAAATATTTTTAAGAGTTCCCTAAATTGGGAGAAATAAATTTCATAAAAGAGCCTTAACATTCAGTGTTGCATATTTAATCGTTTTTAATTGTGGAAAATATAAGCCTTGAGAATGAAAAATTCAACGAAATGCAAACATGCAGAAGTACACAGAAATCTTAAATTTGACAAAATAACATTCAGATTAATACATTGTAAAATTTTACTAATTTATTAAAAAAATTATTCATAAAATATTTTAAATACTGTGAAGCGTATTGTATTTAATCAAACAATATTTATTTTAAGTCATCCGAGTTCAATGTTTACCTACTAAATACATTTCGGTTTTCGTATTTTGTAGTAATGGAATAAGATTACGATTAAAATGACAAATATTTAATTTTCATCTCTGTCTCTTCAGTTCTCATTATGACTGAGAGCTGAAGAGTATCAGTACACTCAAATATAATGATTCTTTTCATGTTTCTTAGTAAACAAATTTTTAAGGCACATGAATTTTCGAAAAATTATCGAGTTTCACTTTTTTATATTTTCTAAGAGTACAAATATTTCTGTTTAAAATGATATATAATATGAGGAAATACAATAATTAGAAGCATTTTTTATTTATTTTTTAAATGAAGTTACTCCTTGAGGGGCATCAAATGAACTCTGCTAAGAGCACATGTGTTTTCCTTTGCATAAGTTTTCTGATGAGCGCAAATCCATATGTTGATCAAGTGGAAAAAACTAGAGTGTATTGGGAATACCCAAAAGTGTATGAGTACACGTCTTTGTTTAAATGAATAGGTTAATAACACCATATGGTGTCAATGATTCCAAAATCTACATTTGTGGAGTTAAAAATGCTAAAATTGGGGTAAATATGGCTATTGTGCAGTTCAATATGAGTCATGTAGCAAAATTAATGATCTTAAACTTTGTGATATTGAACCAAGTTATAACTGTGCGCTTCACAAAAAAATAGATACACGTAGGATTTGTGTAGCCGAACAAAAGCTTCTTGTGAGATCCCCAAAAAGGCTAATTGTTAAAAATAATGAAAAAAAGAAAAATTAGGAGAGCCTTTTGTAGGAGCAGAGGGTACAGAAAATGCTTCTGTAAAGTACACTAAAAATAGTAAATGCTCAAAAATGACAAATTTTTACTTTAAAGCCTGTTTTCTCAAAATGTAATATTTTTTACTTAATGCACCTTTTTCTCAAAAACTACTTATAATGTAATCCTCAAATTTTCAGTGAGCATACTTTTAACATGTTTACACATTTTAATGGGAGAATTAGATATAAATATATCGCAACGTTTCAGAAAAGGCCTTTTTAAACTAAATTTTTAGGGGGAAAATTGGATCTTTTTTTGAAAAATTCGTAGTTATTTTAATTTTAAACAAAAAAAAAAATCTTTCGTTAAAATTTTATTGATAGTACACATAACCTGCTGTAAAAATCTTATCCATGAGAATTAACTAGTTTCTGAGAAAAAAGGTACATAAACTTACGTAATTTAACATGGGCTCCTATGGACGTGCCGGGCCCCCTTAAAAGCATTTTTTATTTTATTTCATCTATCTAAAATTATTCTCGATGCTTAAAAATCGTTCTAAATTTCTGTTACCAAATAACAGAGTTTTACTTTCTTGAGTTATTTTCAGGTTTAAAAAAATAAAAAAGTAATAAAAATTAAGGTTGATTATCCCTAAATTTGGATTAAAATATCCCTAAATCCAATTCCTATATTGAATAACATCAATTTATCTTCACTACATAAAAATAATCCATAAAAATTTTATTTATTAAAAAAAAAATTATATTTTGATTACAGAAATTATTACATTCGCACAAGCGACATTTCTTATGAAAATCTAAATTTGTATTTATCATACAATTAAAATTTGTGTTCTTAAGTATTATTTTTTATTTTAATCTAAAAATATTATCAATGTAAGACTTTACTTACGTGCACTTTACGCCAACTTCGCAATCTGTTGTGCTCAAGTCAAAGACTTTGTTAACGTTGGAAAGGCATTAATTCCAAACCAGCTATATCAACAAGACATATTTAAGACATTACCATTCAAATAAGTATACAAAAACTTTATCATAGTAACTGGATAAAAAAAACTGTTTCTGGAATAATAATTGTAAAGAAAACTTTATATATAGGAAAGAGAATACAGTACAATCTGTTTTTGTGCAGTACATAGGGACCGCATAAGATAAAGCTACCCCCCAAAAATATTCGATAATTTCATAAATACTTACATCTAACAAACAACTTTGTCGACATATTACATAATTTTTTTTTCATGCGGCGGGGAGAGACCGCACAAAAAAGTCACGCTCAAAAAATACTTCAGTTCTTCACGAAATACATGAGAAAATCCTTCCTATCAAAACAAATAATTAGATTTATACATGGTAACATTTTTAAAATTTTAAATTTTTACCATTGTATACATGTATACATGGAGATGCTTTTAAAATGCACATACATAATTCACTAATAATCGCCGTAATCCAAAATGCGCATCTTTCTGTGATAAATTGGTACAAAATCGCTTTCGTCACCTGAAGATACAATTTCATTTGATTTATTTTTTGGATCATAAAATCAGTGATACATTTTTGAGACAAAGGTTTTGAAGTGAAAGTATGTACTCTGATAGAAAACATTACAGTGGTGCAAAGCCTTTGAAATTCATTTACCACATTAAAAAATCGCATAAAAAAGCGCACAAAAACAGGTTTTAGAATAATTAATTTAGAGTCAATTTACTCTGATAATATAAAAGGTTTTTTTGTGTGGTGAAAAATAGGATTCACAAGCATTGAATTAGAAGTAATAGCGGCATAGTGATAGCTTTAATTTATGTTTTACTCGTTTAAAGCGGATTCCTGAACCGTACCTTAAAAAAGGAAATAAAATAATTATAATATTACTTATCTATAATTGAAGCATTCACACAGTCGCTCGTAAGTTTGAAGGATGTACTATTATCTTCAAATATATACATAGACCTTTTCCCACTTTAATAACTCTGTTAGACTATAAACAACTTCAGAACATTTCCTTATCTCTCTCTCCATTTGCTAACCTCCAAGAATCATCTCCTATTCTCTCTTCATTTATTACTACAGTTGTATTTAACTAGTAAAGTTTATTTGAATGCATCATGGTTCCTTTGCATGGTAAGATTCTCATATCAAACAACGCCAGAAAGTAACTCCAGAGGTTTGTTAAGGGAAACGGCATGAAAAACCTACTATAAAGCGTTTCTGACAAAAATATTAAGCATTAAAACATATCCTTTTCATGGACTCCATCGAATGTTCCACCATTTTCCTATAGATTGAAAGCAATTTCAACCCTCAACAACTATATTCTGAATCCAATTCGTACCTTTGCGCAGGTTCTCCAAATATTAATAACAATGTATAAAATCAACAATGGAATGAAAGATTACATTTTTTTAACTTATGTAACAATATGAAGTAGATTTTTTGGTGAGACAGCTTTAATTTTGTTTTTAAAAACTTTGTTTCAATTGAATTTATTTGGATAGTAATATTTATTCTTTTCATTATAGAAAGTAAACTTTACATTATTTTTTCATAAAACTTTCTTCGGTCTTTTAAAACTTGCTTGTTACAAAAAGATCACGCAATATTTACTAAAAGATGAAACTTTTATTACTGTATTTTCTAAGCTATAAAGAATCAGTAGAAATAGTATTTAAACATTATAAAAAAGAATATAAATCGCTTTACTGACAATCATTCTTTCTTGGAAACGCATAAAATAAAATCATAAGTGAGAAAATTCGATTTTGAAATTTCAATTGTATTGCACCTGTATGAACGCAAAAAAAATCACGGAAGCAATTAAATATTTTAAAAGTTCATTTTGTTATAATAGAATATGATAATGTTACGTCATTCAGTACAAGTTTTGCAATTTTTGTAGAATCACAATACA
>BMAO01005409.1:0-19376 GCA_019973975.1 Trichonephila clavata
AACAATCCATGTTTAAATAGTGGCGTAAGGAAGAATATTAGAGCCCCCGTGCAAAGTCTGGTTTGGGACCCAAAGCTGGATCTTACAAGGATTTCAACAGTGCCTGTTTATCCATTGGGAGCTTGGAGCAGGGGCCCGGATAAACCAGACCTAACCAGATTCTCTGGCTATAAATTTCAATCCGTCAGTGCCAAGGGGGCATGTAGATCTTCTGCCCCCAGGGCCCGAAAGGAGCCTAGACCTGCACTGGATTGCAAAACCATACGTACTTGTCTTCACTCAGACTTTGGACCTTCTAGAATCCTGTCCCTCCCCGCGATGCGGGGATTTACGTTACGTCACTGTGTTTAAATATTCACTTGCTTCTATTATTGTAGAACAGAGAGAATAGAAATTTTTAATCAAATAATACTGAGGAAAGGAAAATAAGGCACTAAAAACTGGTGTAAAGCGGAAATATTGATTTTTGGTTCAGAGGTAATGTACAGGTTGTTTTCTTGTTCAATTTCAACATTACAAGTCTATGTAGCAAATCTGTCATTACTTGAATCACAAAAGCATTGGATGAATAAAAATCACAGGTTTATTATGATTTCTCAAAACTAATGAATATTGCAGGCCAAGTTATAACAATATTAATATAATTTTAATTCTTTATATATTTTCTTATACATTTTATATATTAATAGATTATGCATGGTCTCTTCAATGAAAAAATTAACTCTTCAAGAACTGATATAGTAAAAGAGTAAGAAACATTCAAACTCACTCTGTCCCTCAAAAACTTCAGCTTTTGAAAGAAAAAAATGGCTAAGAAATTCCAACGTTTTCTCTCATTTCCGTCTCGATATAATTGATTTTTTTTTATTAATGTTTAATGAAATATTTAATACTTCTTGTTTGAGCTTCAATGTAAATCATTTATGCGCAATTATAATGATAGCACAGATAAATAAAAAATTGACATCTTGGGTACTTAAAAATGATAATAGAAATTTAAGAAAATTCTTATATTAGTTAAATGAAGGATATATTTTTATGGGTATTGCAATATTTTAGCAGTTTAGGAGGTAGTACAATAAAATATTAAATTTTCCTACAGAATATTTCACGTATTTTGCAAAACAGAATATACTGTATGTATTAATTTAAGTACGTTAGTTCTTACTTTTAAGTTTGTATTCTTGTTCGTCTAACCCAGGGGTGGCCAACCTTTTCGGTAAGAGTGCCACTATCTGATGATAAAACAATATGCGTGCCACTTCCAACTTTTTCAACAACAAAAAGATATAAAGAAATATGAAAAATGTTACTTATTTATTTAAATAGCATATTTTATGCAAGTCTAAATAGTGAAAATTTAATAATAATATAATAAATACACTTACGTTTTTTATGTTAATAAACTTTTTAGGGCAAAAATAAAAATGGTTAACTTTCAATATTAAATTCTAATTTATTATTAAACAGTCAGTACTTGATTAATGTGGCTTTTAAGTATGTAGCCTTTTTACCAAGTCATCTATATTAGGATTAGTTCTTAAAGATGTTAACAAAATAAGGTTGTTTGAGCGATATAATGATTTTATTACGTTCGTAATAGTTTTCTATTATAAACATAATTTATTCACAAACACGTGTTGATCCAAAACTACAACAATATCTAACAGCCAAATCATGGAAATTTGGAAAATTGCTTGTCAGTTCAAATTTTCAAAATTCAATGTATAATTTGGGTCACTTGAGTTTAAATAAGTTCCTTCTTTTGTTTTCCAGTTTAGTAGGTTAATAAATCCGATTTGGATTTCAGGTGGGTAGCAATTAATGTATTGTGAAGAAATTGAAAGAGGATTTATGAAAAAATCAGCATTTTTTTTATCATCTTGAAAATCATCCAACCTAGCTCTGATTGCTCCTTTAACATTAATATTAATTTTTTAAATCTATTATAGCTTGGAGAATCATTAGTTTTGGTAGATAGTTTCTGTATTATTGTGAAACGTGTTAGTCTTTTTCTTCACAATAGAGACAAAAGGTACAAAAGTTTGCGTAGAAGAGATATATGATCATCCAGGATTGGAAAAACACATTCTTATCCCTATAACCCTAAATTTAAATTACCTAAATGTCCCATAATATGGGTAAGAAAGGCTTTATCCTATATATAGTCATTCATTCTTCAATAGCAAGCACTCACCGGGCAGTTCTCATTGTTTACTTCCAGATATTTTAAAAAACATACTCTCTCAAGTTCCAAAATCTCGTGAGTGCACTTCCTTTGGACAGACAGCCAGGTCACACAACATTGAAGGAGTATTCTCTACATGATAAATTTCCATTCTAATTGAATTAATTAAATGATTTTCAAATAAATTGAGAAGTGTTTTGTCTGAAACAACCGCATTTTAATAAAATTGAAAAAAAAGTGTTTGTGCTTATGACCACACAATTGAAGTGAAAACTTCAAATTTTGTAATGTTATTTCAGGCATTAGTTCGGTGAATAAAAAACAAGGGGATATTAGTATTTTCATATAAAATTATTTATTCATATGTCTGTACTTATAAAGTAATATTTTTTGCAAAATATACAATCATATTTGTGAATTAATTGTATTCTAAGAAGGAAACAATACAGGTTTATGGTAGCTGAAATAAAGTTGTAAATATTTTATAAATTCAAAATTATTCAAATACCTAAAAAAATTCCGTCAAGCTTTGTTCTATACTTCGTCGCGCTTTCACTTGGATCATTTGACATAATTAAATTGAATTTTGATTTTAAAAAATAAACTAATGTTTTTGATTTGTTTTTGAAAAATTTATATTAAAATCCCCAATTAAAATCATAGGTAATTTGTTCAGAGCAGCCGATCCGGCTTCAGTGTAGGCGACTAAATTTTTGTGAATGAATTCGATAATTTTGTCTACACTTTGATTTAGTGAAATATAAATAGCTAACATTAGAATTATTTGTTCATTTTCTGCTCTATATGACTGATTAAACCCAAATGATTCTGTAGTATTTGATGCTACATCCATTCTCTATATAGTGCAATAAAAGGAATTATAAGGAAGTACACATGCACACATTGAATAAAATACGAATCGATAATTGAATATTTAAATAGATAAAACAGGGAAATTATAAAAAGCAATAGATTTAATTGGCCTTTAAATTTCTTCATTTTTTTATTATCTTCACGGTTAAAATTTCTTCACTACGCTATTTTGAATAATTATTTAAGCATATATGCCCGAATGTAATGATTATTTTTTTAATATGAAAATGCAGGTGTGTTACAGTTAACAGAAGATGAATGAAACGAATGAAAGACATTCCACAATTCATTTAATTGCAAATATGTTTCTGCTTATGCTTGTAAAGCAAGATAATTGGAAATCAACTTCCAGATATTTTGACTCGAATCTTTTCAATATTAACAAATTAAAAATAAAACGTTGCGTTCAAATGGTTTTCATAACAATACCTGTGGGCCTTTTTAAATCTCCTCCATCCAGAAGACTCAAATATTTTGTCCCTTCGACATTTTCTATAAATCGAATTGATTTTTCTTTTATCTGCAACAAATATATATTTGCAAGCGGATCATTCGAATTTTATATTATGCATCCAATAACCCGCTATTTACATTAAAAAACTTGATACTCTTCGATATAAATATCATCTGATTTTTTTTTTTTTAATTCACTAGGGATTGTCTTTTTCGAAGTTTGTGTCAACTGCTTAACTTTTGGGAAACAAAATACTTACTATATAAGCACACTAGAGGCAAGGATGAGTATTACTCAGAACCCGGGAAAACACCCCACCTTCGGTAACTTGATTTCTTTTTAGGGGTGTGTATGTCGTGGACTATTGAATCTTGACCGACCCTGTCCAAACACGATTTCCGACGAAAGACGAAAAAAAGCCGAATGAGCGTGACATTTCCGAGCGTTACGCTTCACTCTTCAGCAAAATGCGTCGAAAGAAGTTATCACTTCAAAGATGTTATATTTTATTGTATTTTTAAATTTTTTCAATGGGCCTTCGCGTGCCACTGTGTGGCACGCGTGCCGCGGGTTGACCACCCCTGTTCTAACCTATGATCCACTGTAGTCAATAAGTATTGTTCATTTCATGAGGTTAGAAATGTCATTTCAAAAGTAAAACTTCATCAACTTTTTCATAAAACCTAAGGAAATATACATGCTTGTCTCAGTATAAATGAGTATATGGGCATCATCAGCCAATACATTCCACTCCTGAAATCTTATAATTCTACCAATTCGACTTTATTCTTATTTAACTTCAAATCACACTCAAAGTAAACTCTTGGTGAGTTACAATACGTTTCTTTGAAGAAATATAACCCAAGTCTGTGTTCCACTTTCAATATTTCAAGACGGCACACGTTCTTGATCGACAAAAGGATAGTTAACAAGTCTCTGTGGTCTATCAAGCACAACTCTGGAGGAAGGGGTATTAGTCTTATTGCAGAATCGATTTTGGGATATTGAATAAGCTTCTGAATCTTAAAAATAATTCCTTTTGCTGTGTGTGTGTGTGTGTGTGTGTGTGTGTGTGTGTGTGTGTGTGTGTGTGTGTGTGTGTGTGTGTGTGTGTGTTGAGGTCATACAAAATAAACAATCCTCAAAGTGATCTGTAGGCTCAAGGCATTGGTATGGTGCAAGACATTTAAGTCACCTTTTGCCTTTGATGCTCTATCCAAGTTTAAAAGAATAGTGTGAACAATAAAAATGGGGCACTCATAACTTATCTTGTTAATTAATTTCTAATTCAAAATAATGTTTATAAGGAATGTTGTTCAAGAAGTCATATTACTTCGGCGAGTAGTGATTACAAATTCTCCACAACTGTAGCAAATCTACTGGAAGAATTAAGGCACTTAGAGACATTTTAAAAACGTCCGTTCATCAGCTTATTAAATGCTACACTGATAAAAGAATTTTTTAAATGAATGATAAAATCTTCACCGCGTCATAACTTCTGATGATCCTCTAGTGACACCTAGCTGTATCATATAATTAACTCGTAGGTTCAACTATCTGACCTCGACCTTGTCCAACCATGTTCATTAGCTGCTGTCTTACGCTCGGATACTTGTAATTTATATTTAAACAACAATAATATTATTAAATCGCTTTTACGTAATATAACTGAACTGTCTTGATTATAATTTAAAGTAAATTTAACTTGTTTTAAACAGAAAACATACAAGATTAACCAAAGTCATGTAGAAACAAAGCATTTTTAAAGGCAATATAATAACGCCATGTGGTATTTAAACACAAATATGGACATAAGAACCAGATACAATTCTTCTGAGTATTTCTAAATTCACAAAAATATGGTTACTTAGATTTGTGTTAAAATTTCCCAAGAAGAAATGTCTTGTTTATCAGTGCCATAGTTAGATACAGAAAAAACTGAAGGAGGTTGCAATGGGAAATAGTACATGAAGGGACTGTCAAGTCGTGAGGTAGAGCTCTTTGAATTCTCAAGACCCTAAGAGTAGAGGAGCTGATACACGTTAAATATGTCAAGTCTCAACGCCCCTACATTGACGGGGTGTGGAAGTCAGAAGGAGGTACCAACTCGGGTGTCGTCATTGTTACTAGACCAGGGTACAAAATTAAGAAGCTCGTTGCAAGGCCTTTTTTAGGCTTAGTCACGCAAGGCACGTGCATAAGATGCAAAAGATTTGGAGCATTAAAAAAGAGAACAAATTAAAATTACAGCGAATGTACCACGAGTACGAAGCTCTCAACGCAAGATTCTAGATATTCAGAAATCTTCGTGAAAAGGAGCAAGAAGATGTGACAAAATAGTGAAATTCTTGACTCCCAAGGCATCGATGAAGAACAGTTTGCTCAAGAATGCCAATATTTCAAAATGTATATGAAGGTGGATGAGATATACTATGGAAAATGAAAAGTTTAGCAGTTTGATGCTGCTATGCACTTAAATATTGCTATTGAAATTGATTATAACGATGTCATTAACGATTTAGTAAAGACCAAAGCTCGAAGAAAACTTTTGTTGTTCAAGTACAATGCTAGTGACTCAAGAAAGAATAAGGATGTCGAAAAGTAAAAGATAGAAAAGCGATAAGCAAAGAAAAAGATGATAATTAAGAACTTGAAAACAGTTCATACAATAATGTAAACTCTTTATACTGTAAATGCCAATGATTTCATTAATTTTCTGTGCTACTTTACAAAAGGGTGGTGGGTGGTTCTTGATGCCGTAAGGTAAGCAATGAACAAGAGCGGTCAAACCACGCCACTATCCTTTCTTTATGGCTGCCTGTTTCCAGTCTAGGACACGGTGGGTCCATAGGTAATGGATAATGAAAAAAGACTCCCTTAAAGAACAAAAACAAAGAAAGGGAAAATAGTAAGAGAATTAAGGGAATATCCACCTCGAAAGAGAAAATTGGCAAGGTAAGAAACGAAGGAGGGGGATGCTCTGGAATTGTGGGAGTTGGAGGAGTAACAATTTGAAGTGCCTATGGCACCGCGGAGATTAAAAACTGCCCAGGCTCGTTACTAATTGTTCTCATCATGTATTAGGATTGTTTTAACAATTTGTGACAAAATCCCTAAAATGAAATTAGATCAATTTTTACTGTATTCATTCTTTCTGTCCACCTTACTTCAGGTATTGTGATTCGTTTATATAAAATAGAAGAAAAAATTAAGAGGTTGTAGAGAGAGTATTGGTTGAGATTTCTCTCACTAGATGGCTGCACAAGTCAGTCAAACTTAGTAGCTTGCAGTTAGATGATTAGTTAGAAATACTAATAAATTAATTATAATTTAAAAATAGTATGATAAAATATTATTGATACACCATATAATTTAAAGCACTCTTCATTAATTTTTTAAATTTTGTGACGGATCTATACACGACTCATACTAACACCTTGGGGACTCTTTTAGAGCAGCAATTCTCAACCGCTGGTCCGGCGGACCACCAGCGGTCCGCGGAGAAATCTTACCGGTCCGCGGACAATTTCTTCTATTCGCGAAAAAAATTTACTTATCAAAAAAAAAATAATAATAAGAACTAAATTTTAATTTATTAAATTACGAAATACAAATATATCTTGAACTATTTATAATTCTATGTAATTTATGGTTAGTACTGCACTGAAGAAAAATTCCCGAAATGCTGACAAAAGTGCGCGAGAGCGCGGCGCGTAAACCCCTCTGTTGGCGACAGACACTTAAGCCGGGGTTATAATAGTATATAGATCACAGCTTATTTGTGTTCGGTGGATCACAGAACACGGAAGCGTTGATTGAAGGAGTTCTTACAGAAGGTTAATAGATTTGATGTGTGATCTGGTACAGTTTTATCGTTGTATAGTCTGGGTGTTTTTAAGTTATTGTTAAACGAAACATTGTTATAATAATTATATATCTGTTTAACTGGATTGGACCAATATAACAGTAAGTTTATTGATTATTTATATACTTGTATGTATGTATGTATGTATGTAGGCGCTAATAAAAAAATATTTTTTAACCCTTAGTAAGATGAACCGTAAACAAGGCACGCTATTCAATTTTTTGAATACCAGTTCAATGTCTCAAAAAAATGACGACAAAACAGGAATAGTACCAGGAAAAAAGAGAAAACCATTTATCAGACACTACAACCACGAATATATAAAATATGGTTTTATTCTTTGGCCCAATTCTACGGAAGAAGATATACGTCCGATGTGTATCATTTGCCATGAAGTTTTAGTAAATGATGCTATGAAACCAGCGAAAATGTTACGACATTTGAAGGCTAAACATTCCGAGCTGGAAAAAAAGCCGCGTGAATATTTTGAGCGTAGAAAACAAGAATTAGGATTACAAACAAAAACATTTAAACAAAATTTTATTCACAACAAGTCATTATTAAAATGTTCGTACCTAGTTGCCCTTCGGATTGCTAAAACAAGAAAATCCTTTACTACTGGGGAAAATTTAATAAAACCAGTTTTAATAGACGTCTGTTTAGAAATGTTTGGACTCTCTGCTGTTGATGAAATCAAATCGATTCCCTTATCTAATGATACTATAAGAAGAAGAATTGAAAAATTATCAGAGAATGTGGAATACCAATTAATACAAAAGATAAAGGAATCAACACTTTTTGCAATACAAATCGACGAATCATGCGATATTTCTAAAAAGGCCATATTAATTTGCTATGTTAGATATATTGATTTTACTTTGGAAGAAATAAAAGAAGAATTCTTGTGTTGTATAGAATTGGTTTCATATACAACAAGTGATGAGATTTTTAAAGCACTTAATTCTTATGTTATTAAACATTCTTTAGAATGGAAAAATTGCGTAGGTGTGTGTTCCGATGGGGCGGCTAGTATGGCTGGCAGACATTGTGGTGTTACTAAAAGAATTCAGCAAGCAGCTAATTCTGATTTATTAATTACCCACTGTATAATCCACAGACAACATTTAGCAGCGAAAAGTTTATCCACAGAATTACATGAGGTTTTAGCGGAATCTATAAAAATTATTAATTTTATCAAAAAAAGCGATTTAAACAGTAGGTTATTCGCAATATTTTGTCAGGAGGTTGGTGCCAAACATGAGCAGTTATTATTGCATACAGAAGTTCGATGGCTCTCGCGGGGTAAGATTTTAACCAGGCTTTTTGAATTAAAGACGGAAGTAGAAATATTTTTAAGAGAAAAAAATAATCCTTTAAGTATGCATTTTTCTGATGTAGAATGGGTTGCAAAACTAGCATATTTAAGTGATATATTTTCATATATCAACGATTTAAATTTGAGTTTACAAGGAACTTCTACAAATGCGTTTCATTTATTTAATAAAATAGATGGATTTAAGAAAAAAATTAATTTTTGGGTGGATAAAGTAAATACCAATAATATTGATGTATTTAGTAATTATTTTGATTTTATTAATTTACAACAAGATTTAAACGTATCAAGATTAAATATAATCATTGGGCATCACTTACAATCTTTAAAAAATGGTTTCGAAAAATATTTCCCATCTGAAAATACCACGTGTGAAAGAAATGTGTGGATAACAAACCCCTTCATACCATATGAGAGTAGTAAGTTAAATTTAAGTGACAGAGAATATGAATCCCTCCTTGAGATTAGTACAGATATTATGTTAAAAGCTAGTTTTTCAACAATGTCCCTAGATAAATTTTGGATCAAATTGAAAAATGAATATCCATCTCTATACGAGAAAGCAATGAAAATGTTAGTCCCTTTCGCAACTACATATTTATGTGAAGCGGGATTTTCATCTATGACGGTAATAAAAAATAAATTTAGAAATCGTCTTTCGGTTATTTCGCCGCTCCGACTTAGCTTGACTAATTTAGAACCCACAATTGAAAAGTTGATTGAAGAAGAGCAGCCACAATCTTCTCATTAACAATAAATAACAATATAAAAATTGTAGATCTTTAATTTAGTGTAGTATCACATGTTGAATTATTTTGTTGTGTTCATATGCAATGATTTTGTGATTTTTTTTATAATTTCTGATATTTTTTGTTGTAATTTTTTTCAGGGGTTTGTTACTTATTAAAAATTATTATTACAAACAAACAATAAATTATGTTAAAATGGTTGAGGCTTTCGCGGCCGTTGTTTTGACTTGAAGTAGTTCTAGTCGGGCTTAAAGGCCGTCGTTGGTTGAAATTGCTTCCTCCCGTTCCGTGGGCACGTTGGCTAGCTTTTTCTGAGGTGCTTCTATGCCATCCAGTCTGCATCCAACCTTTGAGATGGAAACACCATAGAAAAAGCTAGCCACTCGTGCCAGCGAAACGTCAGGAAGCAATTTCAACCAACGACGGCCTTTAAGCCCGACTAGAACTACTTCAAGTCAATAAATTATGTTTTGTTTTACAAATTTTTTTGATTTAATTTTTTAGTAATCGTAAGAGTGATATTTTTGTTGTGTTTCTATGTCCATGAATTTGTGATTTTTTTTATAATTTTCTGTGATTTTCGTTAAAGTTTTGTTATATATATTATATGTATGTAATATAATTACATATATTTACATTTAAATATTAGTGTACGCAAATGATAATAAACATGTTCCAATTAACGTATTTAGTAGTTCTTTAATACCTAGTAAAATTTTGTTGTTAAAAAAATATCACCGGTCCGCGAATTTTTTTTACAAATTTTACCGGTCCGCGGGCCAAAAAAGGTTGAGAAACGCTGTTTTAGAGGAATATTTTCCTCAACCAATTTTCACCAAAGGTAAGAAAACGTGATTATGCAAATTAAATTTATTACATAATTTCTGTATTCGCGAGTTTTGGGAGTTAGTGAGTGGAGGATCGTGAGTTATTGCAGTGCGGAAAGTTTATAAAAGTGTTAATTGAAGATTTCCCAGTGAGGATCAATCGGAGAGATCGGATTTGATCCCGTCAAGTATAAGCATTATAGGCATCAACAGTAGTACTTCGATTTTACAAGAGTACAGGTATTGTAAGCATTATTTAGTAAATAGAAGCTAGAGAATAACTTGTAGTACGCGGCGGAGTTGAAATCGAGCCTGTATAGGTTATCGTAGAAATCAGTTGAAGGTCCGTAAATATTATCCCCAGACTAACTAGTCTCACCTTCGTGCTCTTAGTATTGATCAACAATCTTAATTGGATTATTATTGCGCTTGCTTGATATTTTATGACAATAAAATAATTAGAGGGAATCATGTCGACTGATTATTCAGTTCTCCCCACACATCTAACCGGGTCCGAAAGTAGACAAGGGGGATTAGAGGGAAGTAGGAATAGACAAACATTACAATTTTATTTATTAATTTATATTTTTGTATTTTTATATATTAATAACTTGATTATTGTAACGTGTTAAATGTAACAAAAAATTGAGTATGGTGTAAAAAACGGGGGATTCCTAACTTTTCCTCTGGCTACTGACTGTAGATGTTGTTTAGAGTTCTAGAAATACAATTGGAAGCAATGATTGAAATGATAATCGTCTGCTAATTATTGCTTTTATAATTTATAACGCAAACCTTCAATTTAATTAAATATTATTCATCTATCGGGATCACAAAAATAAGAGAACCGATAGGCAAGAATAAGGTTAAAGTAGTAACGGTAAGTGGCGGTGTCACTTAAACTATATCCTGAATTTAATCTATTCAGTTTTTCTTTTCGTTCTCTCTCTGTGTGTGTGTGTGTGTGTGTGTATTGCATTTTTTTCTCTGTTTTTGATTTTTTACGAATTAAGCATCTGTATTGGAGATATTCATTGTACCTGTTGTCTTTGTGAGCAGATTCAAATGTTATTATTTTTTCTTTCTCTTACCTTTTTTTTAACGTTGAATATTTTTTTCAGTGCATTTTGAAACTGTGTATTTAAGGTCTTAACAAGTTTACTAATACTTGCCTGTAATTTGAAACTGTGCGTATAAATTTTCCTGTAAGTTATGTGAACATACCATTGTGTTCTTCTATTAAAAATACAAACCATAAGATTTTTGTTCAACAAAGGCTGAATATGAGGGAGATTGTATCACGAGGCACTAGTTTGTAGCTGTAAACCCTATTAGATAAGCTTGGTCATTTTGGACACTCTAGCAATTGCTGTCGTGAAATTTTTGAGTACGATGTTAATAATCAATCAATCAATCATTGTGGTTATATATTATAATATATTATTAAGCAGAATTCTTCCTAAAGTTTTGGAAGCTTACTGATGCTATTTAAATTTTTGAATAAATACTTTTTTTCAACAATTGATTCAAAAAAGTATAGTAACACTGTTACAAAGAAGTAGAGATAGACCATATCGTTATGTAATGTATTATGTGCAGAATTCCAATCTTCGTTAGAGGATGGGGGGGGGGGGTAGTAAACCCGAAAACTCCCACATTGATTGCGGTGTAAAAATTTGAATAAAATGCACTAATTGATATTTTTTTAAATTTATTTTTAAATAAAACCTAATTTTTTTCATTAGTTATCATATGTGCTCAGTGTCGTTTAGAATGGTAGGTTTCTGTATGGAACAATTAAAAAAATAAAAGTTTGGAAATTGACTCTTTTTTTGCACTAGTTCCAAAAATTCCTTGAAAATCAACTACTGGTTTACGTGGCCGAAACAAAGTATATGTAAAAAGCCTACATCTCTCAGATAATGCAAAAACAGTAATCGTACAACTGTTCATTTGAAAACCAACCTGAAAGTTAAGTAAAAAATTTACAAAAAATCTTTTCAGCAGTGAATTTAAATAAAAATCTAAAGCGAATTTCAAGAAAATATCACGCTCTCATTATTCCTAGCTTTAGTTTACCAATTTACATCTCTTCGAATGCTTACATCATTGGCGTAGCTAGTTATGAGTGAACTCAGGATCAAAATTCTTTGGGTTTCAAAAAAGCCTCAAAGAACATTTTACGGCTCATTGCTTACACGTTTTGGGGCCCGTACAGAGGCGGATTAAGGTAGTTGGAGGCCCCTGGCGGTAAAAGGTTTGAGGCCCATGGGCTTAAGATTCGAAAAATAAAATAGTGAACAGAGTCGCTTAGTTTAAATTCTCAAAATAAAATGTATTGCTATAATAAACTCATCGGCTAAAGAAAATTCTTAACTGTATATAAAAAAAAATTAAAAACCTTACTTAAGAGCTTACAGTTTTGCTATACAGTTTGATTTCTTTTTGGCAAATTCATCAATTATTCTTACCATATCTATTTTGTCCAAAACATTTTATTCTGTATATAAAATGGCCATGTTGTTCAATTTGTCTTTTCTCCAAGAGTACTTCTAAAAGTATTTTTTATCACGTTTTAAAACTAAAAAAGATCATTCACCTGATGCATTCGATATCGGTGTTGTTAAAAATATTTTCAAAAGTTTTTCTACATTAGGATTTCTCTTGCATCTCGATACATTTCTAGCGGGGGTTCATGGTATCTTTATTTTCTTTTCATTTCTTGTTCCAAGGTGGCGTGGTTGGTTTGTCGCTGGCCTTCTGCACTCATCAAGCTTGGGGTCCCTACCAGCGCTGGGGGTCTCTGGCGGCCGCTAGGTCCGACACCCGCTTAATCCGCCACTGGGCCCGTATCATTGATACGACTGATATGGTAATAGCTACGCCCCGGGTTTACATCTTTATGCTACTTACCACGCAACTACACATTTTTTTTTAAATAAATATAGATGATGATTAGTTATATATCTTTTCTTCTTGCAAGTATTGGCAAGGAGATTTTAATACCTGTAATATGATGTTATGAATAATTTTAAACAAGTTATGCATTTGTTCATTTTTTATGTGAAGCAAAATTGAAAGCAGATGTAAGATAAGAGATTAAATATTAAAATGGGCAATTTGTAAGGGGTTTTGCAATAAAATATGGTAAAAATAAGGCTCAGCTTATACAGTTGAATTTAATCAAACCATGCATATATTTATTTATTTACTGAAAAATGTTATTCAAAATATCCTTGTATCCCTTTTAATCATTAAAAATATTCACTCAATTTAATTTATTTGGTTGGATCCTATCTTGGTACACCCCTTGGCATAAACATTTATGTATATAAAAATAAAAATATGCTAAAAAAATATATATCCCTTCTTTTTAGCATGCAAAGCATAGTTTGAAGAAAAGATATTTATTACTCCATTATATCAAATATGTATCTAACATTATAATATATTGATTTATTCAACGCTTACTTTCTACCTATTTCTCCCCCCCCCCCTCAGTAATGCAAAATTCTCTAACCACAGATAACACGCCTCGTAATTTTGACACGCCAGGAATAAGATGACCAGTTTTAAGACTTCTTAAGGCCCTGGGCCACTATGAAAAAATAGGCTTCCTCTACGACCCTTTTAATCCTTTAACGTTTATTAGTTTCACACTGAAACCACACATTAAATATTTTTTTAAAAGATCAAATTAAATTTTTTTTGTCCAATAAGAGCTGTTTTTGAATTTTTGTTCTTTTTCCTAGCAATAGATGGTAGCACTAGGACTATATTTAGCAATTAAGACCTAAATAGAAAAATATTGATGTCTCTTTAATTTTGGTAAACTCCATTAGCTTTAAAAAAATATTAAAAGAATAGTTATTTCAAATTGTAGCATGTGGTCTTACTATACCTCTTTCTAATTATTAGTTAAGACTTTCAATCATTTTAATAATTGAATAGAAGAGTAGAAAAATGAAATTAAAATCTATGGTTTCACTGCGAAAACAATCTCCAGTAAGAGGAGGTATCGCAACTTTCTTGGTACATGTTCTAAAGCGATTGCTCAATTTTGGTTAACGACCTTTAGATCATATGGCTTGGTAAAATATTTGTTTACTTTAAAATTATAGTGAGAAATCTTTATATTTAACTGTATTTATCCACACTCTAAAATTTTGCTACCCTGTCCAGTTGCGCATGCCTAAATGTGCACATAATATATTGTGTACATAATATATTTAAATATTCTCTTTTTATAACTATGGATGAAAAATTTATATGTATTTACAATTTTTTTATTAAGGAATATAAATTATTTTTAGTATGAAATGTAAGATAATGTAATTTTTTTGTCCATATTTTGTACTAAAATTACAAAAATGCAAAAAAATTTCAAAAAAATAATTAAAAACTTTTAAAATTATTTTTCTTTAATTAATTTCGTTAAAATATAAAAGTTTTATATTAGATTTTTTCTGAATTATGTTTTGGAATGGTTAGGATGAATAGGAAAAATGCACTGTTACTGTTCACTGGTTTCACAGTGAAACCATAAATTTCTCAAAATAGAAAATGCTAAATTTTTTTTTCTTTATGTATTTATGATCACTATCACGTCTAACAGTCATTTTTGAAATTATTTTGTTCATTTTTCAAAGGGTGTATCAATCAATTTCAAATATCAGTGTGGATATAGTATAGTGTAAAGGGTTAAGAAGACAGTATAAAAAGCAAGCGTTGTCAAATACTCGTACTAATGGTAACCAGTAGGTAAGAAAAGCCGGTTCTGCGGTAAAGGCGCAGGCGCAGAGTTGAGTTGTTTTCCTCCTGTGGAGGCACAGGCGCAGGCGCGGAGTTGTTTCCCTTCTGTGGATGCTGCGTGGAGTTGAGTTGTTTCCCTCCTGCTATGGTTTTGGTTTTCGAGTTGATGGGGGAGTTGAGTTGTTTTCACCTGCTGTTGAGTTGTTTCCCTCCTGCTGCTAAGTTGAGTTGTTTTTTTAAATGTGTAAAAAAAGTTTATTGAAATGTTTAAAGTGCTCATGGCGCCACCTATTGGTTAAACTATACACTAATTATTAGATTTTAAAATGATTGAAAAAATAACGCTCAAATAAAAAAAAAATAATAAATCCAGATTCAAACTCACAGCCCCAGAACAAAATGTCTCCATAGGACAATAGTTTTTCAGTTACGCTAACCATTGTCCTATGAAGGCATGCAGACCTGAAGAAAACTTAGGTTTATAATCTCATGAATTTAATTTTGCAGGCGAAGCAGATGGCGACATTTTCTTAATTAAAATGAAATAAAAAAAAATATTTCACTTATATTATTTTAATAATTTGTAAATTTTAATGCGGTATAATGATTACACATACACAGTAAAAATGTGACGTAGAATACTCGTAATCAGCGTGTGAACGGTTTACGATTGAACTTGTCTTAGCTTGTCTGATCTTGATTCTACAAGACGGCGACTGAATTCTACGTCAGAAATTATCTCAATGCTTAGAGCGGATGGATACATTGTTGGCTTTAAAAAAGTTTATTTTTATAAATCTGAAGCAAAAAGAATAATTTTTTTTTTTATAAATATGGTTATATTGTTAATTTTATTCATACTGCTTTCTAGTTTAATTTATGTTGAAATAGTTTCATTTTAAAAAATAAATATCAGTATACATCTTTCAAACAAATTATCTTAGTATGTTAAGCATAAGTGATATTTTAAATATATTTTGTATAAAAGAAAGGAAAAATTTATGTTTATGTGCTTAAAGCAAACTCTTTGCCTTTTCCAAAGAGTATAAATTGTATAACTATTCATTGCAATAACCATTTAGTTAAAATATTTTTTTAATTGAATAGAAATAAAAAAAAATATTTATTATACATTGTTTTAATAACAAATTGTAAATTTTAATTCGGTATAATGATTACACATACACAGCAAAGATACAAAGTAAATTGTTTATTCAGAAATCAACATCTTGTATTGGTTTTACATTACAATTGTATATATATATATATATATATACATTACAGGAGAACAACAAATTATAAAATTGATTTCAGTATAAGGATTACACAAAAAGATACAAAGTAAGTTGTTTATTTACAAAAGCAGCATTCCATTTCACATTACAATCTTTTATTTACATTACAAAAATCACATTATTGTGTCATCATTGGATTTTATGTCTTACTGCTCATCGAATAGGTCTAAATTCATCAATGACCAATGTCCATGGGCAAGCGTAGTAATGCCATCATCATTAATAAACCTTTTGTCATCTTTATAGGACAGAGCAAGTTTGTTTTGCTTTATGGAGTGTATTGAATGAAATTTGGATCTAATTAAGTTCATGTCAACATATTTTAATTTTTGATTAAAAAGACAGGCTTTGTAGTCCTCAAATGTTATTTTATTTTTATAGTTTGTTTTTTAATTCCTTTTAACCGCTTTTCAATCTTATGGTTTGTTTTGTAGGCATACATTTTCGATTTTAATCCTACATATTCTGTCATAATATTTCCCTTGTTTTCATCCTTCATTTTCCCGATGACTTTTTTGTTCACTAGAGGTAAATTGTAAATGTTGTTTTTATCATAATCTGAAGTATCATATAAGTTAATATCATTTTTCATGTCACTGTAAAAATCATCAGTTTTTATTTCATAGATAAAGGAATCGGTGTCTGTATACATGAGCCTTACTTTCGAGTCGTAACGGTGCTTCATGTACTCATAGTGAAAAGAATACATTAGAACTTTTGATAAGTCTAAAATTACCATTCCTACCTGTATTGGTTTCAAAAATTTGATTTGGGTTTTTTTTAGATGGACGGCCATTAAGTTTTCAGAAAATATTGTGCGTCGATTAAAACTTGATTTCGCTATTAACTTTCGAGCCTGCTCTTCTGTTGAGCATAAACGTATATCTACTCTTCTTCTTACATTTTCCATCGTTTTCCCGAATATGCTGTTATTCATTAGTTTGTAATAATCCTTCTGAAAGTCATTTACAGCTTTAGTTCTTAATTTAGTATTATAATCTATGTAATTTTTAAGCCAAGGAGATTGAAAAAATTTTAAAACTCGAGGAGTTTTTTTCAAGACTAACCCTAATTTTAAATATAGCTTTAAATTAGAATAATGGAGAACATATTTTGTTTTGGATTCCAAAGTAGTTAAAAGTCTAGGTTCTTTACAATTAGGTGGGGGCTTATTTTCAGGGGCAAGGGGAAAGTCTGAATGTTTGTCATGCAAATCGGAGGGATATTCAAGATCTACTTCCAAGATGTAACCTACATCGGATTCATCTGATAAATTTAAAATATCCTGTTCGGTTAAATTTTTATCACTCCAAACAAAATCTTTTAAGGGTAGATATTTACTCATTGCATAACCGTACAAATTATTTGCGTCAAGGTACATTAAATATTTTATCTCATCATCTGGGTTAAAATTAGACATATATTTGTTGTTAGCTATAGCATAACGATTGCAGCACTGACTTATACCTCCTCTTACACCCTTTTCTATAAAAAGAAGCATGTCGTAATCAGTGAACAGTTCGATAGCTACTTTAGTATGTAATAACATAGCATCCCATGATAAAGCTGGGGTGGTAAAATACCAACAGGGGTCAAGTTTATAAGTTTGCATGCATATTTTCCGAAAGTTTTCAAAGAGATCTGTTAACAATAGGACATCTGTTTTTACATATAGATCACAGTATTCACCAAGATTATTTAAATGAAATTCATTAAATACTTTACATGCATGATTATAATCCTCTACACTTATAGGCTCCTCATTTAGTTTATTGTAAAATTTGCTAATAGGTGGTAAACAAGAATCTTTACACTTTTCAAAACTATCAAAATAATCATACGGAAAAACTCCTTTTCTTAAAAGTAAATCTATTTTTTCTGAATCAAAATAATGTTTCATATATTTAAATTCATCTTTTTTTAGTGTTTTTATCAAATTTTCCAAACTAGAAGACATGAATTTGAAAGAATCTAAAAACCTTAACTGAAAATCATTTGAAATATTTTTACTGAAGGAAATATATTTTTCTTCGGTGTTCGGAATTAAATTAATTTGTTTTTTATCGTATCCTAACTCCTTAATAAAAATATGGGCGTCATACCCAGAAAGATTATGGAAGAAAACAGGCAAAAATTTAGGGGTTTTCATTGCTAAATTACAACTATTACAACAAGGGCCATTAAATTTTTGAGTCACATGGTTATGATCCCTAACCTTGATATTGTTTTCGCGAAAGGTTTGATCACAAACATAACAATTTTTAGCATTATCATACAATTGCTTTTCTGATTCAGTAAGAGGTAATAATGGTTTTAGTTTTTTATAAATATTATCCATTTCTATTGCATCTTTTTCTAACTTTTCAATAAAAATTTTTGGGGCATCAATACCTCTATATACTACTGGATCTTTATAATACCCCCCTTGATAACTGATAAAATAACAAAAACCTATCGGGACATGTTTTTCATAAATATTAGTAAATGAAAAGTTTGGATTAGGACCACAAGTATCAGTTTTCCTAGTTACACACTCGAAATCCGCATATACAACAAAGGGTATTTTTAAACAATGTTGAAAATTTTTAAATTTTAAAAACTTACTAGTTTCTGACGGCATTACTACTCTTGCAGGACTTTTATGTATACACATCTCATTGTGCTGAAGAAGTTTGTATTCTGTTTGCAAAGCACTTAAACATCTTTTACATATAAATGTTTTATGATGATGTTTTGAGAGTTGTTTGGAAACAAGTCGAGATAAGCTTTTAATGAAACAATAATGTCCAAACTCTCCATTTTTTACGTAAAGCAAATCTATATGTTTATCACACACTATATCACTGATGAGGAGAGGAAATATTTTTAAATCTTCTTCAAAAGAATAAATATTTATTCCTATATCGTTCATTTTTGAAAATTTTTTCACCTCGTTAAGCGGTGTTGGAAAGGATATTCCATCAAAGTTCAACTTATTTATGTGGGGACATAACTTGACGTTTTGTTGAGGTTGCTGGTGTTGGGGTAAAGAGCTGCGAGA